>LNAC01000033.1:4720890-4732965 GCA_002007465.1 Ailurus styani | reverse complement strand
CCTACCCCCCACAACCCCCCACCCTGCCCCTCAAGTTGCTGAGCGAAATAAGTCAATCAGAGAAAGACAAGTTTCTCAGTTTTGTTTCTGTATTTTGAAATGCCATTATTATGTGCATATGATTTATCTTTGATAATGTCTTTGTTCATGAAGTATAACATGCTTTGTCAAATATTAATAAATACATGCCTGCTTTCTTATGCTTAGTGTTCTCACACTATACCTTGAGAACTCTGTGTCTTTTTATTTAATATTCATTATAATGGAATATAGGCAGGTCTTGCTCTTTTATTCAGTCTTATCATCAAGACCTTTTAATTGAGGTATTTTTATTCTTTTTCTATTTATTTTAAGAATTGACATACTTTGATATTGATATACTGATATACCAAATACTAATATAATCTTTGTTCAATTTTTTATCTCTTTTTTGATGAGTAATATTTCTCTAGTATTTGATTTATATTACCTCAGGTGAGTTTGACATATGCCTCTTTGTATTATTTTTTGAGATTACAATATGTATCTTTACTAGAGCCTACCTTCAAACAGTGTAAGAAATTCACAAGACTACAATTCCATGTAACACTTTCTTGCCCTTTGTGCTCTTGTTACATTCTTCTAATTGTTCTACAAATGCTGCCATATAATATTGGTACTTTTTTGTTTTAAACAATTACCTTTTAGAGAAATTTAAACTTATTTTTAAAGTGTTAGCATATATGAATATGTGTGTGTATGTGTGTAAATCTGTCTCATTTTACATTCAGCCTAGTGTCCTTCCAGAAATTTTATGCATGTTGAAAAGTAAGGGTTTTTATGGGCACATTTACATACTATCCACATTGTTTTGTGCTTTATACTTTTGATTTTATATGTGACAAAAAATTTTCACTTAAGACATTTTACATTTTAAAGAGGTACATGGTTTTCCATTGTATGGATATACAATAACTGATTTAAGGAGGACCCAGTTGAATATTGTTTGATGTTAAGATAATGGTCTGCTTATATATTTATGGCCAAGTAAATATTTCTACATAATAAGTATCTAAATGTAGAATTACATACTCAAAAATGTTTAATTTTTATAAATATCCGAAGTTGTCCTCCAAAAAGAATGTACCAATCTCTTCTATCTACAGTATATTAGGATGCCTAGTTCTAGAACTTATTTTCTAATAGTTATTGAAGTATAATTTATATACAACAAAATTCACTTATGTTAGCAGTATGGTTTGATGAATTTATTATTGTATAAAGCAGTTATGTAACTTCCATTACAGTCAAAATGTAGAATACAACCCTCTCCTCATGGATGAATTCAAACCCCGGCTATTCCCAGATTTTTATTATGAATAACACTGCTATGAAAATTTATGTATAAGTTGTGTGTACATGTTTTCCTTTCATTTCATTTTGTGTGTGTGGCCTTACACAAGAATGGGATTGCTGAGTCCTATAATGTATTATTTAGCCTTATAAGACATTGCTTTAAATTTCCCAAATTAGCTGTGCCATTTTGCAATCCTACCAACAATGTATGACATTGCTTCACATTCTTTCCCATACTTGGTAATGCCAGCTTTTTAAAAAAATTTAAATAGTCTAATTCCAGTGATTTTAATTGCCTGTCCCTTATGACTGATGCTGTTGAGCATCTTTTAGCTGTTTATTATAAGGTCCCACATTTATATACTTACTTTGTGAAATGTCTACTCAAATGTTTGACCCATTGTTCACTTGGTCATTTGTTTTCTTATAATTTTCATGTTACTGACACATACGAGGAAAGAGGCATGATAAAATGGAATCGGAAAAGAAAGCAAGTCTTGTATCTGGTTATTAATACACCGACATAAAAGAGACTCATTAACAAATTTCAAGTTTTCCTCTAAACGGTGGTTCTGGAACCTGGCTATGTGTTAGAATTCCCTGGATTCTACCAATGCTGAGATCTGACAAAAATCAAATTAAATTAGAATGGGTAGTAGTGAGTGAACCTTACATTTTTTAAATCTCCTCAAACAATTCTATTATGTGGTAAGAATTGACCACAACTTTTCAATATATTTTTGACAGTGGTAGAATTTCTAAAAGGATAAAGCCAAGTAGGCTTTACATTCAATTATGGATGTTTAATTGAAAGTTAGGAAAATGTTATATTTTGATTAGGATATAGGATGGAATATTCCCCTCTTGGAATAGGGTTGGTAATTACAGCTGATTGTTAAAAACCTTGGACTAAGATTGGCAATTAGAGCAGATTGTTAAAAACAGTGATGAATGAGGAGATAAAGGGTATTTAGATGTACTACTTCCCTTTAGTCTTAAATCTGAATATATATCTTCTTTTAAATGTGGGGTTAAGTTAGTAAGCCTTAATATTTTAATAGAAAACATTTTCTGTTTAAAAAAAAGTGTAATTAAATGGAACATATACCAGTCTCTCTACCTACCAAGTAAATTTAGTTGTTTGGATCATGAAACTCTAAATACATAGACATTTTCATTATTGATTAATATTAAATAAGTGTATGCCCAATAATTGGAATTAAAGTGAGATTGATTTTAGCTCACTGTAAAATGGGGAAAACATTCTAAAGATATGTTCCCCCAACACCTTATGTATGGTATCTAGGATAACTCTTCCTTGAATTATGCTTGTAGCCAACAAAATAATTATTTTGTCAAATAAATAAATGGACACCTTGAGAGGAAACAGAGTCCTACCACTATGGGTTATTTAAGCGGAAACTAGACAGTCATCTGCTAGAGATGTTGCTGAAAAGTCTTAAGGGAGTAGAAAATTGGTGAAGATGACTTTTAAAGTCTTTTTGACCTCTAAAATTTTTTGATCCTACATTTTCATTATATTGACATTTGCACTTCACAATACCTTGCTGATCTTTCACCTACTGCGGGAGAATGCTGCAGTTTTAAGAGTAGCTTTCTGACCCAATTCTTCTTTCATATTTTTGACTTATTCTTATGACTTTTTCCTTAGAATAGGCAGAAGTGAGTGGAGACATGCAGGTTTTGAAAATTGAATTGGTGACACTTAACAGGAAGTGAAACTGGCTTCATTGCAAAAATTCAATAAAGAAAGGGGTAACCAAATGAGGGCACTGTCCCAAACAAGCCTGAGACATTCTGAAAATGGCACATTTCGCTCTTGTTTTGTTTAATCAGAACCTCCTACTCCACTTTTGATGTTATATTAGTTGGAATCATTTATGCCTCTTGCCTCAAGACTAACTTTATTAGCCTTCCACCACCCCAGTAAAAAGGAGTCTAGTCTACATGGGACATTACTCTGATAATGTTGCGGCCTGACTTATGACTTTATCCTTTGCATGGCATTTTCCACCCTCTACTATAAAATTAAGACAACATTCCAGACAGTTGTCATTAAATTTTACAACTGCATATTTGTTTTCAAAGGATTGAAATGACTATGTTTATTCTTTTATTGTTTATGAAAAAGCACTTATTTCCTTTTGTTCAGAACAGAAGAAAAATTTATGGATCATAAACAAAATTTTTGTTTTTCCTGTCCTCCCGTCCCCCTTCCTTCTTTTCATCTATCCTTCCTACTCCCTCCCTCAAGTTACCTTTGAGCCATTATGTTCTAAAGTTATGTTTTCTGCTCATGATAAACATTATGATCCTTTGCCTTCAAGAGCTGATACACAGAAATTTGCTTTATAACACAAGGTTTTCGTACGAGCATTTCGCTATATATTCAACCATTATTTATTGAGTCCTCACCATAAGAAAGGTACTGGCATAGACATGAAAGATACAATAACCATGCACTCAGTTACTTACAATCTTGGGGCAAGAAGAGAGATAACACCAATACTTGGTGAATAGTTACACAAAGTAAAGAGAAAGAACATTTCTGACTTTCAAAAATTAATGTAAAATCAGGAAGCAAGATCCTATGAGCTAAGAACTCTGGACAGATTATCAGCTTTACCTATGGTGCTTTGCCTTTAAACAGAGTGTGTGACAGTACGTTACTCAGATATGTATGTAGGACTGTTTGGTGCACAAAAAGATGTATGCTGTTTCTACAACTATAATATTGAATAAAGTGATTATTTTTTACAGTCCCTTTAACATTTTTTGGAGATGACATTTCTGACTTTCAAAAATTAATATAAAATCAGGAAGTAAAGAGAAAGAGATTAGAAAACAGATTAAATAAAATGTGGGCATCTAAGGGAACAGACTTCTCTACAACTACACTTCTCTCCACTATGAGTCACATGAGATATCAAAACAAAGACTGAAAGGTCATGTTTGAAAGCTTGGTTTTTTTGTTACTGAGAGTTTTGCAAGAGCACCTAGTCTAGCTATGTTACACCCCCACCTGGGAAAAAAAAAATATATATATATATATAAACAACAGGGGCAGTTCACTGAGTCTCTGCAAAGGCCAAAGACTTAGAACTAGAGGACTACAGTGAAGACCCCAACATGGAGATTACACAGCAGGCTACTCTAGTGGAAGCCTTGTTGCAGCCGACCCCCAAGCTCAAGCCTGGGCACTCTCTCTGCCAGCTCTGGTCGTGGGAAGCTCTGACAGATATCCCGTCATCATACCGCATATCTTTCCCAGGAAATTCTTCCCAGCATCATCTTCCTCCCATCACTCTCTCCTGAATCACACTCTTGTGTGTGTCTGTCTGATTGATAGAGCCTTGGTCACTTCTCTGGTTCTCAATGAAGGAAGTTAGAAAAAGAAACTCAGCCTTCTCCTTTGGATAGGCTGGACCTCTAATGTACTAAAAATTTCCTAATACAGAAAGTGTTCAAATGATGTTCAGTATCAATGAGTATATCAAAAACCACTGGAGCATCAAAGCAGGCTTTAGAAAAATGTCTGTGAAGCTCTTATCACAAACTGGTTACAAGGCAATCACAGAGTAAGGATTTAATGGATGAGAGGATTTCTGGTCAAGGAAGAAAAGAATACCATCTAAGAAAGAATAATCTGTTAGGAAGGGGAATGGGCACTAGCAGGGCATAGCTATAGAAATTTTTTCAAAAGGTTTTGTTTGTGTGTTTTTGCCAAAGAAATATTAAGCATACTGTCTAACTGGTTACAACTTTCTAAACCCCTCCTGGTTAGATATTAGAAAAACTCACTTCATTTCTGTAATGGAATTCTCTGGCAAGAAGTTACTCACCTGACAGGCATTTGCCTTTTGGACAACAAGAAGGCATGACAGCACATGCCTTTTGGAATGTGAGATGCGCCTCAAAGCCCAAGCTATTTCAGCACATATCCGGGTGTGCCACCCGGCTCTTCACTACCTGCCAACAGCTTTACATAAAGGAAACTGGGCTAAGGGTCCTTTTAACCACGGCTGCAAGCTGACAAGGCATTGAATGTGCACTATTCAGCAGCAGGAACTAAAAACCTTGTCAAAATCCTGCTGTTCGGGAGACGGGTTGGCAAGACTCCCCAGAAACAACAAAAGCTGCAGTGCAAGGGCAGCGGGTCTCCTGTGCATAAGGAAGCATGATCCGTCTGACCTGGTAGCGGCCTTAGAGGCCCGTCAGCTCCCGCCTATCACTGGGCGCACTGGTTTGGCGGGCCGCTCCCTCCATCCCACTTGGGCAGCATCGCCCTTCATGGAATGGGGTCCAAGTAGGCACTCTGTGGGGGAAGCTCCTAAATACTGCAGAAATTCGAGTATGAGAAAAAAATGTGGGGCCATCGTGTTGGCAAGCAGCAAGGGAACAAAGGAAATGCCCATTGGAAAATTTTTGTTTTAAAAAACAGCTGCCACCACCACAATCTGACTTTGCTATTAATTAGCATTTGCTTATAAGGTTTTATTTTTTCTTTCACTGTCTCCATTCCACCATTGCTTTTTCTTGATGCTTGATGATGTGGGAAACAAAGGCAAAAGAAAAATTAAATCTCCTTACTACTTATAGTCCATTGACAAGTCCTTGAAACAAGCAGTGACCTTCCTCTAGGAACTCAGCAGCCTTAATGTTGATACTTTGTTAAGGCCAAAAGGCAATTTTAGCCTGACCCCCGGGATCCTGTAAGTCTACTTTAAAGGAGGAAACCTATTGCATGGAGCACTGGGTGTGATGCATAAACAATGAATTAAAAAAAAAAATTCCTTTGGAAACTTCTTTTATCTCTACCCCCAAGCATATGGCCTGCTGATATACATCTGAAAGGTCTCAAGACCGAGTTTTTACTAAACAGTAATAAATGAACTTTTCCTAACAATACTTAGCCCCCATCAAGGTCCTGGAAACCTTGTTTCCAAAATACCTCGGAGGCTTGCGCTATTCCTAATCCCCAAAGTATATAACCCCCACTCCTCAAGACCCCCGGACCGGACCTCTTTCTGCCCACCGGTCCTGTCTCAGGGCTTTAATAAAATCACCTGTGTGCACCGAAGACGTCCCAAGAATTCCTTCTTGGCTATGGGCTCTGGATCCTAATACCTTTCCTACACCATTTGGTACCTGCCATGAAAAGTTCTCAAAAAAGCACTATAAAGGATTTTACTGTCGCCTTTTAAGCCAGGATTTCACCCACCTGACTATCAATGTAGATGTCAGTAAACCAGAGCAGAATCAGCATGGGCTTAGGTTGGTGAGATAGAAAATATTTTTTGTCTATTCTATTTGGATATATAATACCAGAGCACTTTGCTTTGAAACCTGGCTCTCCTATTTTTTTGTTTTGTGTTTTTAGTGTACACTTTACCTTTCTGAGCCTTGGTATCCTCAGCTATTAAATAGACACAAACGAAAAACAAATTCAAACAAGAAAAACAAAAAGAACCTAGTTCACAGGGCTGTCATCAGTAGAATAAGGAAACATTTGCAAAAGCATCAGTAGCAGTGCCTGGAACACTAAAGATTCAGCATATATCAGCTAGATCTAGATATATATGGTCCATTATGTACACAGACAGCAAACATAATATGTACAAAAATTTTAAAAATCCAGTCAAATAACATACTATACTTTTCATGTAAACAGAGAGTGTATTTAAAATTTTTCAATTCCCATTTGTATTTTCTATTTGAAAGTCAATGAAACTCCATGGCCAATAATTATCTTTTTGCTACATCTGTTAGACCTTTACCATAGTTCGCATAGAGGAACTGAATTTAAATAAATTGTGATTTCAATCACATTCAAAAGGGTCTTCATGAAGGAATTATTTTGGATATATATGATAAAAACATTCTGAGAAGAACACATAACCTTTTTTTAAAATGCGTGTTCTTATTATGCTTAAATTATTTTAAAATATATGATGCACAGTTATATAATGTGTTTTACTATTCTTGGACTAGCAACATAATCAAGATCTATATAAAATTTTATTCATCATATAGCAAAACCAATCTTGACTTTTATCACAGAGGGAAGATTTAATGATTCCTGAGAAGTTTCAGTTTGACTTCTGATAATTTGAACCTTCTTGTAATAACTAGTGGTTGCTAGTTGAAATCCTGAATTAATAATTAAGGACAATGTTTGCCAAAGAAATCTAAGTGACTAAAATTAATGGGTTGCTCCTGAGCAATTTTCTTCCTTTGTCATAGATGTGAAAATGTAGACTTGAACACTGGTTGAGATGGAATGACTGGGCCACTCTCAGGAAGACAGAGAAGAGATGTATGCCACTGGCTGAAATCCAATTAGGTAATACCATTTTTTTTTCAACATAAGATAGTCATGTTATTTCAATTAAATGTTGTAGTTTTCATTTTCCTGTGCTCTTTTTCATCCATTTTCATGTCTGTTTAGCCATGAAAATGCAAGTTACTGATTAATTCAGGAAGACTGGCAACAACATTTTGGCCATAGGAGAAATGGTATTGTAACATTTGGTATGAAACATACATACACAGAGACCACACAACAGCAACATTGATAGTTCAAAAGATTAAAAAAAAAAGAAGCAGCAGGAATTCTGATCAAGAGTCTAAGAGCTGGGCTTTTAATTTTTTTTATTATTTTATTTATTTATTTGCTGGAGAGAGTGAGTGAGAAAGAGTACAAGCAGGGGAAGCAGCAGGCAGAGGGAGAGGGAGAAGCAGGCTCCCTGCTGAGCCAGGAGCCCAATGTGGGGCTCCATCCCAGGACCCTGGAATCATGACCTGAGCCGAAGGCAGACACTTAACTGACTGAGCTATCCAGCTGTCCCTTAATTTTTTTTTTTTAATCAAAAAAGGTGTAAGCAGGGCGCCTGGGTGGCTCAGTGGGTTAAAGCCTCTGCTTTAGGCTCAGGTCATGATCCCAGGGTCCTGGGATCGAGGCCCGCATCGGGCTCTCTGCTCCGCAGGGAGCCTGCCTCCTCCTCTCTCTCTGCCTGCCTCTCTGCCTATTTGTGATCTCTCTCTGTTGAATAAATAAATAAAATCTTTAAAAAAAAAAAAAGGTGTAAGCAGAAGGAAGCCTATGGGATAGCCTAGTCCAGAGGTCTGCAAACATTACTATAAAGGGCCAAGTAGTAAATATTTTAAGCTTGTGGGCCATATGGCCTTTTTCACAACTACTCAAGTCTGACTTTGTGGGAGGAAAGCAGCCATACACACACAGGCAATACATACACAAATGAATGTGGTTGTGCCCCGTTACAATATTTACAAAACCTAGTTGCCAGCCAGTTTTGGCCAGTGAGCCACAGTTGGTGGAACCCTCATCTAATGCAATCTCTTTATTTCAGAGAAGAGGAAAATCAGGTTCAGAGATACTCAGTGATGTATTTAACCAAAAATCCCTAAAAACTTTGTATCAGAGCTCAAATTAGCCAAGGTTCCATTATCCTAACCTATTTCTTTCCATTGCATCGTCGTTATGTAAACGAGCGAAAAATGGCCTCTGTGTATTGGCTCCTAGCTTGTTTATTTCTTCTCAGCAGACTGAGACCCTTTAGCTCAAAAGCCTGTCAGCACCAGACTCAAAGTTTTGCACATCTAATTATTTTAAAAATAACCCAAACCAGCACATGTTTAGTCATTTAGAGCCTCATGTTTTGAATGTCCCATGAAACCTCACCCAAATCTGTTACCTATTGATCTAATGAGGCTTTGCAGTTATTAAGTCCCAAGCTACTGCTGTCTTTCAGAGTTCTCTGACCTGAGGACTCCCACCAGGGAGCTAAGCAACATTACCCCTGTGCCCACTCTCAGGTTCCCCCCCTCCCCTGGAAGTTCTATCTCCCTCTCCTTCTGAGCAGCAGACCCCAAGCCTTTGGACAAACCGATGGACTTTTGCTGTAAGGGAAGCCCCACACGTGGAACCCTGTAAAGGCTCGGCTAGATAAAGCTTGATGTGTTAGTGCCTGTCAGGGTCATAGCTTATTCCTGGACCAGTCCACAAATCCCTCAAATGTCGACAATCTTAATTCATTAAAAACAAAACAAAACAAAAAAACACAAGCAAAGCAGAAAACAAAAATATTTGCCATCTTTTTTTTTAATATTTGCCATCTTTAGACAGTTTTTTAATTCCCCAAACTGATTTTTTTAGTAAGGTAAATTATTTCTATAAAGTGTACTTCTCTTGCTATAAAATTCTCTTGCTATAAAACGGTTACATTGAAGTAGGGACGGTAAAGGGACTCTGAAAGGCTCTGTTCCACTAGGCCCCATTACTGTACCCCATTACAAAATATGTTCTGTATTTTGCCTCTGAATAAGCCAAAGAAGCTATGTTCCTGCTCCAAGGGGGGAGGCAAGAAAGTTAATCACTCTCTGAGTTTCATTCTAGGCTCTAAACATCTGATAACACCTAAGAAGATCCAGATACCAAACATGTTCCAGAATATTAGCTTTAAGCAAACCTTGGCTGATGCAGGCAGCAATACCCTTACCTTTGGTAATTTACAGAATAACAGCTATTGCTCACCTGACCTTGCCTCTGATTGGACTCTACCATGGATTCCAGAAGGAACACATGCCCTAGATCCTTTCCAATATAAACCCCTAATCCCAAGCAATGAGAAGACTTATTTTCTTCTCCTTTCCCCTCTGAGTTTTCCAGACACTCTGTCTGCTATTCTCTGTCACTTACATTATTCAATAAACTGTTTCTACTTTCTCTGGTTTGTGTTTGACTTCCATCCTATGTGAAGCCAAAGACCCTCTTGGCTGATCTTATGGGACCTTCCCTTGGGTTCTTGGACTCAGCCTGCCTGCATCAAACCATTAAGATTATGTTCAAGTGGGAACTCTACCTCTCTTAACAGAATTTACTTCCTCTTTTTCTGTGCAAGATGCCAGAAAATGTCAAGGGGACTGAAAATTAATAAACCTTTGCAGATAAAAACTTTTTTTTTATAGTCTGTGTTCATCATGTGTAGTGGAAAGTGGTTACAAATTTTCTATGAAAGGGTGACAGAAATAATAAGAGACTTCAACCACTCCCTAGGTTTGTGAATATTCTTTCAAAAAAGAGTGTGTGTCCATGATGTAATAAAAAATATTTCTGTGGCACAAATGAAACAAATGCCTGCTTGAAAATCCAAAGGATGACTTTCAAATATTCCAATTCCCATTTTCTGTAGACAGGCTATTTTTTAAATGTATCATAATACTAGTTGAGTAGTATGGTAAATAAAGATTAGTGTTCAAGAAGCATTCACTTACCATGACCACCATCTACACGGGAAGGTTATACTTTCCAACATGTTGACTTAGGGACTGTCCATGTGACTTACTTTGCCCAGTAGGATGTTAGCACACATGACATGAGTAGAGACTTAGAACATGCTTGCACAGTTGCACCACTTATGAAAAAACTAGAAGGCTCCAAAATAGTGACTCATATAGTTGTGAAATACTTGGTAAAAGTATTGCCTAAAAGAACCTAAAATAGGACATTTCCCCCCAAAATTGGTGAAACTGCATAATGAGATTTTGAAAGAGAATGTTGGAAGTGTGAAGTGTGAGCTGACTCTTGCTAGTTGCATTTGTTTCAGTGATACAAGAAAGTGATGAGCTTAGAATAAGATTGCCTGGTTTACAAATAATTTAGAAGGAAAATAAAGATAAATTTCAAAGTCAGAGGTTTTTTTTACCAAATGAAAGGTAAGCCACTTAAAAGTTAAAAATAGAGCTACCCTATGACCCAGCAACTGCACTACTGGGTATTTACCCCAAAGATACAGATGTAGTGAAAAGAAGGGCCACATGCACCCCAGTGTTCATAGTAGCAACGTCCACAATAGCCAAACTGTGGAAGGAGTTGAGATGCCCTTCAACAGAGGAATAGATAAAGAAAATGTGGTCCATACATACAGTGGAACATTATTCAGCCATCAGAAAGGATGAATACCCAACTTTTGCATCAACGTGGATGGAACTGGAGGAGTTTATGCTAAGTGAAATAAGTCAAGCAGAGAAAGTCAATTATTATATGGTTTCACTTATTTGTGAATTGTAAGGAATAGCATGGAAGACATTAGGAGAAGGAAGGGGAAAATGAAGGGGGGAAAATCAGAGGGGGAGAAAAACCATGAGAGACTGGACTCTAGGAAACACACTGAGGGTTTTAGAGGGCAGGGTAGGTAGGGGGATGGGTTAGCTCAGTGATGGGTATTAAGGAGGGCATGTATTGCATGGAGTACTGGGTGTTATACACAAACAATGAATCATGGAACACTACATCAAAAACTAATGATATATTGTAGGGTGAGTAACATAAAATTTAAAAAAAAAAAAGAAAGAATTTTCCAGAAGCCCAATCCTTAAAATGGGTATTGCCATTATTCTTCACATTTGACAATTTGATATGTCTTTGGTACTTTACTTCTATTCTATCCTAATTTTTGGTATATTCTTTGTCATTTGTATGAAGTAGACTTCCTAAGACTTTTATTTATATTTTTAGACTGGTATTTGCCTTTTTCATTTTGGACATTAAAATCTTTGATATGTCATAAACTTCTATTGTGAATTTTTAAAAAAATAAAAGATCTCGGGCGCCTGGGTGGCTCAGTGGGTTAAAGCCTCTGCTTTCGGCTCAGGTCATGATCTCAGGGTCCTGGGATCGAGGCCCGCATCAGGCTCCCT
>LNAC01000033.1:4645628-4720835 GCA_002007465.1 Ailurus styani | reverse complement strand
TTGTGATCTCTCTCCCTCTGTGAAATAAATAAATAAAATCTTAAAAAAAAAAGATCTCAATATAACTAGTAAAAAAATAAAGTAAAATAAAATAAAATAAATGTACCTGAAGGAAAAAGACCAAGCACAGCATGCAAACATTAAGAAATGGGTTCCAGGTAAAAACCAAATTAAGAGCATGGCAATCCTGGGGTGCCTAGGTGGTTCAGTCAGTTAAGTGTCTGCCTTTGGCTCAGGTCATTATCCCAGAGTCCTGGGATTGAGCCCCATGTCAGGCTCCCTGCTCAGTGCGGAGTATGATTTTCCCTCTGACCCTCCCCATGGCTCACATTCTCTCTCTCTCAAATAAATAAAATCTTTTTTTTTTTTTAAGAGTATAGCAATCCCATTTGTCAACACTTTTGAAAACATTTACATGGTACCTTAGTGGATCTTTCTCCTAAACCTAAATGGCTCTGGAAAGGTTAAATGCCTTGTTACATAGATACCTGATATACCCAATTTACCTGAAATTAAATATATAGAGAGTTATATCTCAAAAAGAATTGTGAAGGTGGCTTTTGAGAAAAAAATTGATCCATCTTTGAAAAAAGAAATGTACTAGCAAAAACAATGCCCAAGAGCTCTTAAAGATTGAGATATTTGAGATGCAAAATATATCGGGTCATATATCGGGTCCTCAATTTTCCTTTCCCCAAAGGCAAGGAACAGGTTGGAAAATCTCCTTGGCTATCAAGAAGGGCATATCTTCCAATTCTTTTTTTTTTCCCCCCAAAGATTTATTTATTCATTTGAGAGAGGGGGGAGGGGCAGAGGGAGAGACAGAATCCTTGAGCAGACTCCCCACTGAGCACAGAGACCAACACAGGACCCAGACCCAGAGATCATGACCTGAGTTGAAATCAAAAGTTGGCTGTCCAACCAACTGATCCACCCAGGAGTCCCCACTTTCCAATTCTAACTCTGCAAATACAGCAAAGGAGGATAATGGGGGAAAAGTTCATCCCAAAAGTGGAGGCAAGAGTGGGTGCGAGCAACAGACTTAGGTACTATTCTCAGAGCAAAGCTGGGGCTAGTCAGGGCCTATCCTGGAGGAAGGGGACCTGGCAACATCTTCCCAGGAGGATTTCAGAATATATATGGCCCTCTAACTGCTATACACCTTCCACTTTTCATCTTTCTAAAAATCAAGCTTAAAGAATAACTGCAATTAATAAAATATGAATATAAACAAAACTAAGTGTCAAAGTCTCTGGGATACAGATACAGGTACAGAAGTTAATGTGAAATCATACCCTTAAATATTTAATAAAATCAAGTAAAATTAAAAATAATCTAAATTATTAGATTTAGAGCCTGAATCTAATAGATTAGAGCCTGATTTAGATAGATTAGATAATAATAGATTTAGATAATAATAATTAGATAATAGATAATAATTAGATAATAGTTATTATTAGATAATAATTAGATAATAATAATTAGATAATAGATTTAGATAATAATAATTAGATAGTAATAGATTTAGACCCTGGGTGGTTCAGTTGGTTAAGCGGCTGCCTTCAGCTCAGGTCATGATCCCAGAGTCCTGGGATTGAATCCCGCATCAGGCTCCCTGCTGAGCAGGGAGCCTGATTCTCCCTCTCGCTCTGCCTGCTGCTCCCCCTGCTTGTACTCTTTCTCACTCACTCTCTCTGGAAAATAAATAAATAAAATCTTAAAAATAATAGATAAATATTCAGCATACAAAGCCATCATTAGAACAAAATGCTTTTTTATTCAGCTTGTCTATGAAATCAGTCTATATTGTAGTTCCTTCTTTTGTATTGGTATACTTAACTCCATTGTAGAATTAACCACATTCTTCTATCAGTTTTCTGTTGATAGATACTTGGGTTGCACCTAATTTTAGCTATTGTGAATAAAGCTGCTATGAAAATTTGGGCACAATTCTTTTTGTGGACATGTTTTTATTTTTCTTGCATTAATACTTAGAAATGGTATTACTAGGTCAAACTTTATAGTTTTAACTTTATAAGAAATTGTCTTTTGTCAAAAGTGCCATTTTATTTTCCAGCAGGTATAAGTATTTGAAAGGAGAGCTAAACCTATCACTTTTAGTGAGGGATATGATTGGATACCAAGAAAATAATTAGAAATGTATTTAAAACCAGTGAAAGTTTACAGTTTTAATATCTTAAAAAAGCATTTATCAATGATTTAAATAAAAAAAGCTTTTGCACAACGAAGAAAATCAAAAAATTACAAGGCAACCTACTAAATGGGAGAAATTATATGTTCAGTAAGGGGCTAATATCCCAAGTATGTAAAGAACTTATAAAACTCCACACCAAAACCATAAATAATCCAATTAAAAATGGGCAGAGGACCTGTACAGACATTTTTCTAAAGGAGACAGAAATGGCCAAAAGACACATTAAAGGATGTTCGATGTCACTCACCATTAGGGAAATGCAAATCAAAACCACAAGGAAATATCACCTCACACTTGTTAAATGGCTAAAATAAAAAAGATAAAAAATGCCAAGTGTTGGTGAAGATGTGGAGAAAAAGAAACCCTTGTGCACTGTTGGTAGGAC
The DNA here is from genome assembly GCA_002007465.1 of Ailurus styani. Classification (NCBI taxonomy): domain Eukaryota; kingdom Metazoa; phylum Chordata; class Mammalia; order Carnivora; family Ailuridae; genus Ailurus; species Ailurus styani. Next base: position 4,718,235 of record LNAC01000033.1, on the reverse strand, counting down.
TGCAAAGAGGTGCAGCCACTGTGGAAAACAGTATGGAGTTTCCTCAAAAAGTTAAAAATAGAACTACCCTATGATCCTGTAATTTTACTACTGGGCATTTACCCAAGGAAAATAAAAACACTAATTCAAAAAGATACATGAACCCCTATGTTTACTGCAGCATTATTTACAATAGCCAAGATATGGAAGTGACACAAGTGTCCATCAATAGATGAATGAATAAATAAGATGTGGCATATATACACAATGGTATATTGCTTGGCTGTAAGAAAGAATGAGACCTTGCTACTTGCAACAACATGGATGAACTTGCAGGGTCTAACGGTAAGTGAAATAAGTCAGACAAAGAAAAATGCCATATGATTTCACTCATATGCGGAATTTAAAAAACCAAACAAATGAATAAACAAAGTAAAAAAGAGGCAAAAGAGTCTGATTCTTAAATACAGAGAAAAATTGGTGATTGACAAAGGAAAGGTGGGTGAGGGGATGGATGAAAGAGATAATGAGTATCAAGAGTACACTTACTGAGATGAGCACTGAGTAATGTACAGAATTATTGAATCATTGCATTATATACCTGAAATTAATAACACTGCATGTTAATTATATATCAATAAAATAATAAAATTAACATAAAATTTATGTTATATAAAAAAGTACCCCATTACAAAAATAATTTTAAAAACCTATATATTAAAATATAATTAGGAAAACATTCAACAAGAAATATGTTAAGTATCATGTGGAAATCACAAAATTTTAGTGAAGAACATCAAAGAAGATATAATTAATATAAAATGTGCTATAATCCTATAAATAAAAATATCAGCTCTCTTCAATTAAATTTATGAATAGTGAGACTGCAATCAAAAGTGCAACAGATACATAATAGAAAATTACAAACTCATATTAAAATTTATATGGAAGATCATAAATTGATTTGAATTTTATGTGACTGCATGTATATGAAGGAATAGTTACTTTAGAAAAAAGTACGAATCAATGTATGCTGAAGTAATTAAGGATATTTGAATGAGGGTTTTTAACAGGATAGCACTGATGCAAAAAGTCACAGATTTATAGAAATAATAAATTTATTAAAAGAATTGCATTGGTGGGCGCCTGGGTGGCTCAGTGGGTTAATGCCTCTGCCTTCAGCTCAGGTCATGATCTCAGGGTCCTGGGATCGAGGCCCGCATCGGGCTCTCTGCTCAGTGGGGAGCCTGCTTCCTCCTCTCTCTCTGCCTACTTGTAATCTCTCTCTGTCAAATAAATAAATAAAATCTTTAAAAAAATTGCATTGGTTACCCATTTATAAACAAATAAAGTCAGAATTTATCTGAAACCATCCACTATGATGAACTCCAGGGGNCATCAGGCTCTCTGCTCGGCAGGGAGCCTGCTTCCTCCTCTCTCTCTGCCTGCCTCTCTGCCTACTTGTAATCTCTCTCTGTGTCAAATGAATAAATAAAATAAAATCTTTAAAAAAAAATTGCATTGGTTACCCATTTATAAACAAATAAAGTCAGAATTTATCTGAAACCATCCACTATGATGAACTCCAGGGGATTTCAGAAAGACAAAGGGAGGAAGGAAGAATCAAATTTATGTTCATTTTGAGGGTCACTTCATTTTAGTCAGTCATCAAGTGTTCAAGTATAAGAAAAACGGAGAGATCATCTGGTTCAGTTTTTTTTAAATTATATTTCATTAAAAAGTGTGTATACACACACACACACACACCCCCGCCCCCCGAAGAAGGGACTTGGGAAACACAGAGAGCCTGGAAGAGAACACAGGATACTGAAGAATCTTGAGAAAGACAAAGGAACACTGAGGCAGTGAAACAATTTGGGGGTACACGTAAGATTTCATCTTGAAGAGATCCCATGTCAGAAGGCAGGTAGCTAAGCATGCTCATCATTGAGACAGAGAGAAGCAGACAGGGAGAGTACTTATGATCTAAAATACATTTCCGATTTTCTAGTTGCAGAAACTCAGATTCAAAGACTTAAAATGGTTTCTTCTAAGAAACCAGCTAGAAATGAGCAGCAACGGAAAGTGAACATATGACTTAAACTTCTCTAGAGAAAGAATGTTTTCTGAGGTGCCACACTGAATGATCCAGAGGCTATGGTTTGCCCAGAGTCACCCTCAACTTTCCCTCAATTTTCGTTAGAATCAACGCATACAGAGGGTAGGTGCTATGGTGAGTGCTGTGAATTGTGTAAGACTGATGAATCACAGAACTGTACCCCTGAAACAAATAATACATTATATGTTAATATAAAAAAAGAATCAACACATACATTTGCTTATTATTATAAGCAAATATACTTATTTGGGATAGGACTTATACAGATGAATACATCTGTGTGTACTTTATATATTTCTATTACATTTATATATTTATAATTAAAAAATACATTGTATTACATAAATTTATACACACACACACATACACTACAAGACAATAAAGTATATATATTATTTCCTATAAGCAAGGCCCATCTCTTTTTACTCTTTTCTGTGCTATTTTGCAGTGAGAATGCTATCTTGAATTCAAATAAAACTGTGGTTGCTATAAAATAGTTTTGTTATGATATGACTAGGTATTAGAAATGCACAGATGTTCCTAAGTGAATTGGTATATCATCTGCAAAAGAAAACCATAAAGAATTAATGCAATTACACCCTTATCTGTATGGAAATGTGGAAATCAATGAAATATGATTCGATGCCCATATATCTTTAGTAATAATTTAACATGGCTGCAAAATTAATATGCTTGAAATTATTACAAATATGATGCCAGCACTACTCCTTTGGCAATAACAACAAATCTATCAACATGTAATGATATGTCTGCCTATTCATTCAGTAGTTTTATATAACTTTAGTAGTTTAAAATGAATTCCATATTTTATGAAACAAAGCTTTATCACCCACTTGTACTGTTGGGAGAAAAAGCAGCAGATCTGTCTAAAGAACACTGATCAGGGCGCCTGGGTGGCTCAGTGGGTTAAAGCCTCTGCTTTCGGCTCAGGTCATGATCTCAGCGTCCTGGGATCAAGGCCCGCATCAGGCTCTCTGCTCAGCAGGGAGCCTGCTTCCTCCTCTCCCTGTCTCTCTGCCTGCCTCTCTGTCTACTTGTAATCTCTCTCTCTGTGTCAAATAAATAAATAAAATCTTTAAAAAAAAAAAAGAACACTGATCACTATTCATTCAATGTGAAAATGAACTCTGATTTCCTCAGGAGTCCTATAATGTACGTGAGACCCTGAAATTGCCAACCAAGAATCTTAGATCTAATCACTGGTTGAGAACTTATTAGCAGTGTGTCCTCGGGCAAGTCACTTTTTCTTCTGAATGTATTTGCTACCATGTAGAAAGTGCTGTGACAATCAAATGAGGCACCATATAAACACAGTTTGTAAATCAAAAAGCACGACCCAGACTTTGGTTGTTGGTGTTGTTACCACTGTGGGCAATTAGAAGATATATACGAATATTTTTTTAAAAGATATTATTTTTATATTTTCCTCACAAGTTTTATAAATAATAATATGATCATTAAGTATAGTTATTGAAAATTTGTGCCCTGGTACAAAGTATAAAGTCACTAGCTCATAGGGCAAAAAGATGTCTATGAGCTTGCTAAATTTTATTCCTTTAAGAAAACAAAACAAAACAAAACATTTCACTGAGTTATGAGTGACATACAAAAAGTTGTATGTATTTAATGTATATGTCTTGATGAGTCCAGAGAGAAGTATGAAACCATCACCACAACCAATGCCATAAACAGACCCACCACCAGAATGCTCTTAACGGCACCTTAGGATTTGCTCTTGGCCCTTAAACCTTTAGAGAAGGATTCTGACAGCTATTCCAGAGGATGGTGCCATCTCAAAATCATACTTTGAAATGTATCCTTGAGTAGCTGGTGTGATAGGGAAAATTAATGAAGCCAGAATGTGGTTTTAAAAATAAAATACTGTGACAGTGTGATAACCATACGTCTCTAGACATTGCCCATGAAAAACAGAAAACAGAAAATAAAAGGCTAAGTGTAAAAGAAAATGTAGAGAACCACTGAAGACATTGGTGGTTTCCATTAGGGTGCTTTTGTGTAAAGAGAAACATTTTACAAAAGGATGTTCGTTTTCTTTCATATAAGAGAGGATTACCCCAGAACTTAGAAGAACCAACCATGTAATAACAGTACCGGAGTGACCATCTTGGCCACACCACTCTACCTTTCTGTTCATTGACTTTCTCACAGGAAAATTTGGATTTTGAGTAGAAAGGCTATGTAAGACTCTTTCACATTATAAAATATGGTGGTGGGGATGGGGTGAGGACCAAGGCAGTAAAATATGGCAGGAATTCTACATGCCTATAAGACGCATTCTGTAAAATTACTTAGGGATTCTTATGTAGTCCACTTGTGATTTTTAAAACCTTGTGAAAATCAGCATTCTTGGGAAGCTTTTAAAATATGTCTATAAATTGTTGAACCCAATCACTCAGAATTTATGATTTAATAGATTATCTGTGTTGTTTCCTCATTGGAGGATGAACTTGTTAAAGACATCCACTTGTATCCCCAGGACCTAGAATAATTTAGGCTCAGCAAAAGTTTGCAGAATAAGTGGAATCATGAATTCTAAGCTTCATGGGGAGATAGCACACAAAATATATAGGGAGAAAGAAGGTATATGTATGTAAAATGAAACTCTAACACATGACTTTGAGGGTTATAGGAATGGACTAAGGGAGAGATTGAGGGATAGACTACTGCCTTAATCTAAAATTGAGCCTATTTAAATCTCTGTACCATAAAACTCAGAAAATTACCAGTCTGCTTTTAGAGCATGCAAGTACAACACAGCATGATGAACTGATGCTGGAAAGGGAAGCAAGTTAATGGAGGGTCTTCGGTATCCTTCTAGGCACATTTTCCTGCATGTTCAACGTTACCAATGTCTAAAAATGTTTTTTTAAAAAAGCTTTTCTGATTACAAAATGCCTTTTTTTCTCTAAACTGTTGCAAAGAAGTTTAACATGTGAACCAGATTTTTAAATTAGTAATGTTTAAGAAAGGCTTAGGTTTCTGGAGCCTTACAGGTCTGGGGAGCCATTCCAGCCTCCAAGAAAGAAACACGGGGCTCCACAAAAGGCACTCGAAGCCATCAGACTGGGGTGACAGTAGTACACTGATGGCAGAGACTGTTTATCAATCACTTGGTTGTCATTCATAACCCAGAAGCAGCTGAAACTATCAACATGAGAAAGGCTTACATCTTGCCATCTAAAACTTAGATTACAGTAATACGAGGATCCTGACTCTCCAGAGCTGGAAATCACCCCTGGTTTCATCACTGAATAGTGACAGTTACACATCTATAAATGATCACATGTACAGCACACATAATGCATATGAAAAACTGGAACTTATTTCAATATACAGTAATCTTCCTTAGTGTATAATGTAGACATAAGTGACTTGTGCGCCACATCCTGCTTCATCATAAGACAACATACAATACAGAACTGCACACAGTTTTCTCGAGTTGCTGAAGAGAGACAAAATGAAGTGTGCATTCAAGGCCCCACACAGGAGGCCAGACCAGAGTCAAGTTCACCAAGCACCTGCTGCTATCCTCAAGCAGATATAGAAGCTTCCATGAAATCTAATCCAAGCTAAAAGCCAATGCAAAAGCTGACATTAACGATCCTCCTGTTCCTGTTATCTGCTAGGAATGTGTTTGGCCCCAAGTAAAAGAAAACCTGTACTAGGTTTCACAGGAATCTATTTAACTCATGCACCAAGAAGTACCAGGAATGGCTTCTGCAGAGGCTTAACAACACCTTCAGAAAGAAACTCCTTCTATCTTCCTTTCTTAGCATACTTTGTAATGGCTGCTCGCTTTAATGCCTGGACAGCCCCTACCAGACAGAAAGAAGGAATAAGGAGAAGAGGCGGCACTGGCAGAGATGAGCCTTTAAGTTTCACTGTGTCCTTTGGCAACTTCTAGTTTCAAGAAGGATGAAGAAACCATATTTTTGAAAGTTAGTTAGAAGGAAATTGAGTTTGGAAATTGAGTTTAGGTCTTCCAATTTATACAGTCTACTACCAATTCTTATATAAAATCCTATAAACTCAGGTTAGAGAGGGTCAAGGGAAGAAAAATATATTTAAAAGCTCTTATAATAGGAGTGCCTGAGTGGCTCAGTGGGTTAAAGCCTGTGCCTTCGGCTCAGGTCATGATCTCAGGGTCCTGGGATCGAGCCCCACATCGGGCTCCCAGCTCAGCAGGGATCCTGCTTCCTCCTCTCTCTGCCTGCCTCTCTGCCTACTTGTAATCTCTCTCTCTCTCTGTCAAATAAATAAAATCTTAAAAAAAAAAGCTCTTATAATATATCCTACTATATCTCTACATGATCTATATGCCTGAAATATTTCCATACTGTTACTTTTTTATCTTACCAAAAGGTGTCAAGGGAACATTTTCATGTAACTTTGTCACTATGGCCACATAACTCCTCCAATTTCAGAGGGTAAAAGGTCAAAATAATGTCCATATAGATATTTTCTAATATTAGCCACTTCTATATCATTAGTGGGCAACATTCCAAGCATAAAATACCATATTTAAAACTGTGAACACAAAACTATTTCACTGTCATTTTAATATTATTAACTGGTATGGAAAAACTGACCAAAAATGCCATAATCCCAGAGTTTATATTTAGGATGTAAAATTCTGATGCACTAAATAAGTGGATTTTCAATCATATGCTAAAAAATAATTTATGAGATCAATGTATTAGATTTAATAGAAAATCAAATAAACATGTTTTCAGCCTGTACTTTTGAAAGTTGATTTTGCAAACATATTAAATCAAAATTTATTTTAAATGCATGTAGGATGGTATAATACTAATTGAACAGAGAGTACTCATGTGATTTCATACTGAATAATTTACTATAGAGACATATGCATTAAAATGTTAAAATTTAAGTTGCTTTATATAAATGTAATGGAGTCCCTGAAGAAGAAGAGAAGGAAAGGGACAGTAAGAATTTTTTTGAAGAAACAATGATGACAATTTTTCAATTCGATGGAAACTATAAACTCACAAATCCAAGAAACTCAATAAACATCAAGACAAGAAATGTGAAGAGAACTATTCCAAGGCACATCATAATCAAATTGCCTAAAACCCATGATAAAACATTAAAACCAATGAAATAAACAAAAAGACATGCTATGTAAAAAGAAACAGATATAAGCACAACCACAATTTCTCATGAGAAAAATACAATACTACAATGCATGGTTCACCCCTACAAGGGAATATTTCTTTGCATTAAAAAGAATTAACTATTGATGCATATGCAAAAATGGATGAATCTCAAAATATCTACCTGAGTGAAAGAAGTCAGACAGGATATACACTGTATGGTTTGATCTTTAAAAAAATTTTAGAATAGGAAAATTAATCTTCAGTAACAGAAAGCAGATCAGTGGTTGGCTGATAGAGAAGGGGCAGGAATTACAGGGGGAACAAGGAAATGTTTGGGGGTGACAGACAAGTTCATTTTCTTGATTTTGGCGATGGTTTCAGGTTTTATATATACATCAACCATATCAAATTTTACACTTTGTATATGTGCAATGTGTATGTCAATTAAACCTCTATAAAGTCCTTTTTAAATAAAAATAAAATAAAAAACCTATGAAGCAGTAAATAATAATAAATTCTGCCATTACTATTTTATACAATCCTTTATTTTTACATTGAATTTAGAATGAAAGTGTACAGGAAAATATGATAAAACATTTATGTCAATTGGTTTTCCATTCGCTACTAAATGTGATAGAATATAAAGACTCCAGTATGTTTTTTTCCTGTGGCAAGTTCTTGTCGATGTAAACATAATGGTATCAAAACTAAAGGGCACTTTTGCCCATTCCCAAAACACTTTGGGTTACTGTGGAACTATCACTCAAGGAAAAAAAAATTCTGATTTAAAAATGCGGATTTTCCATGGAAGTCCTGTTATAAAAAAATCATACAAATTTGTTTATCACCTGGTGAAAGAATTAAGAAGGTCATTATTATGGAACATTGATGAGGCCAGGTATTGTTAAAATTGTTAAGTTGTTTTCTAGCATGGAGCAGAAGCAAGCTCTAGCAGCAACATCTTAAATAGCATCTGCTCTGGAATCATTAATTGCTGATTTCTTCTACAGCATTTATCTTCAGTATGAAATGCAACGAAATTTCTTTCAGGGCAGCCACCTTTGGATTTTCATCTACTTCGGGCAAACTCTGACACCATTGAAAAAGTCATCTGATTTTGTTAGACTTCCTTCGTATCTTACAAAGAATATTACTATACAAAAATGTCAAGAGATAAAAAAATCTCGTCACTCTTGCTCTGTAGAGTATCTGTGATGTTTGATAACTTATGTTGTTTGCTGCTTTGGTCACTGAGAACACCCATACATAAATCACAGCTTCTGCCTTGACATATGTATTCTTCAAACATTATTAAGCTTAGATTCAGCTAGTGTTACTGTTTCTTAGGTTTACTGGCCAAATAAGCAAAGCAGCAGGGTGAGGGTTAAGTTGGTGATCAAGAATAAAAATGAATTCCTCCTCTCTCTCTCTGCCTGCCTCTCTGCCTACTTGTAATCTCTCTCTCTCTGTCAAATAAATAAAATCTTAAAAAAAAAAAAAGAATAAAAATGAAGAGTTGCTGTGTGTGAGGCTGACCACGTGACTCCAACTGTTCTTTCTGGAGGTGTGTCTGAAGGCTGGTGGTCCAGGAAGCCATGTGATTAGAAGGGTGCAGATCTGTGATTTCTGCCTTTTATAAAAACAGTTTCTGTAAAGCAAGCCCATCAACACTCAAAAGTTCCTTGTATTGCCACATATGTAAATTGTTGCATCATAAACATACATTGCAATATTTCTTTTAAGATTTTATTTACTTATTTGAGAGAGAGAGACAGCATGAGTGAGAGGGGCAGAGGAGGAGGAGAGAGAGAGAATATTAAGCAGACTCCTTGCTAAGCATGGAGTCCAATGCAGGGCTCAATTCCTGGACCTCTGAGATCATGACCTGAGGCAGAAACCAAGAATCATACATTCAACCAATTGCCACCAAGGTGCCCCGCAACATTTCATTTCTTAATGCATCATTAAGCCAATCTGATGTTCAGTGCAGCAGGCCAGACAGCAGTCTATTAGAATCCATTCCTGGTCACTGATAGAGGTGACCACCCCTAATTTCCAGCACCACCCACTCCTAAATTTCTATTGTTCTACACCAAGGAAAGCATTTTGCTTAGCATGTGACTATTAGTGCCTAACGTTTCAAGTCTAAAAAGCACCAGAACACCTGTTCCCAAACCCTAGCCCACCTTACTAACATCTTGACAAAGGATCTCATGCCTGAATGGAGGTATCAACGCTATCCCTAGCATAGTTTAGGTGGAAAGGTTATGAAGGTTGACCCTTCTACTTCTTTGCAATTTGTAGCATCTTGGGCCTCCAGGAGGTGGTACTTTAGGCTCTTTGGGTTTCAGGTTCCATATCTGAACCCCTGGACTTGGTGCAGAAATTCTAGATTGTAACATTAGTAAACTTGAGATTCTGCTTGTTTGTAGCAGCTCTAATGTAGCCATTTGGTGCCAATCTAGGCGTATAATACCTATAGTTTGTAGAGATGCTTTTCAGGCTAAAGTCAAAGACCCAAACTTTGTTCCATTTTACAAAAAATGAAATGGTGAGTTCTGATGAAGGGATCTTCTCTCCTATAGCAATTATTAATTACTTATACTGTTATATAATCCTTTTTGACCTATATTATCAGCGCTAGCCTAGGACATCACTCTGTATTAGCTGTTGGACTGCCTTGGCAGGCATCAGGCCATCTTAGGTATCTTTCTTAAACAGTGATTAGAAGAAAACAATGTGCACCAGTGAAGCACATTAAACTAGCAATAAAATTGTGAGAGTCTTTCTCTTTATTAAAATTAGAGTGATTCAAACTGGGCATGGAATAATAAGCAAAATACAGTTCTTACATACGAGCGCCTTGGGAAGAGTACTTGCCAGTGAAGCAGCACAAAAAAAAAACAGATTTCATAGTGAGGATTTGTTTCAAATGTACACTGGAATTCAAGGACATAGGTGATGCCAGTCTACAGCAATACATCATCTAGAGTTTAGATGTCTGCCTACCTACTACATACTACTCCTTAGCCTTTAAATATGCCCATATTGTTCTCATTAAAAATAAGACCAAGAAGAGCAACAAGAAAGAGGGAAGGCAAAAAGGAGGAGAAGAATGAGGAGGAGAAAAAAAGGAAAATAGCAAAGAAAAGCACTGACAACAAAACAAAATCTATATACCCCTCTCTAGATAGTGTTTGATATCTTTCCTTTCTATCTTTGGCATCAACTTTATTTGCCATTATCCATATTCCCTGACTTGTTTAGTAATATAACCCCCAATTTTCAACTGTGCACATGGGCTGCCTGGAATGAAGGGTACATTTCCCAGGCTCTTTTGATACTAGGCTTGGCTCTATGACAAAGCTCTGGTCAAAGGAACCTGAAAGTTTCCAGAAATCATCACTATGGAAGGGTTCACCCTTTCATCATCCCCTCTCCTTCCTGATGGCTGTAATGCTGTCACGAGGGGCTGAGGCTCAGCAGACATCTTAGATTATAAAATGGAAGTTGAGGATGGGGAAGCAGTAAGATCGAAGGAGGCTGGGTCATCCTGATGGTCCCACAGGTACCTTAAACACACACTGTTATATGTCAACTATAGTCCAATAAAGCTGAAAAAGATAATAGCCATGGTGCTATAAGGATGAGATATTTAAAAGCCTAGGCTCAAAACCTGGTTTTGTTTTAGAAATGCTTGCTATTAAAAATGTGTTTAATAAGTCTTAGTGACTATTATGATTATGATAAAGAAATTCCCGTTATCAGCCAGGCATTGCATTAGGCACTATGTGCACAGGACAGCCCCTGTCCTCAGTGAGCCTTGGTAAGAGAGGATAGATGGCACAAAACAAGTTATTAAAATGCATGGAATTGTAAAATATAGGCAGGTGTTAATAATCTTTTACTTTATCCTGTACTATGTATCTTCCTGAGTTTCTTAAAGAACATAAAAATCCACCAAACTCCCACCATTTAGATATATCTCCAATAATAACAGAGGATAACAGAAGCAAAACTATTAAAAGAAGTAAAAAGAAATTCTAAGAAATTTTATATTTTTGTGCCAAAGATTTGAACAAATGGAACCCTATGCTGCCACTTTAGGACATATCTTCTTTAAAAATACACCCTTTTACTTACAGGAATATAATTTCAATTGTGGTATGTACATATGATATACAGTATGTGTGTGTGTTATTTGACTCAGATACAAATTGATGGCAAACGTAAAGCCTGATTATAATATATGGTAACTGAATATATTTAAGTATATTTAAAGGAGATTGATAATTAAAAGTATAACTACTCAGGAAAGAAAATGCAAATAATTGCATTTCTGAAGTAAAATTCAAATAGCATTACTCATAGTTTTATTTTATAGTGAGCTAATTAACCCATTAATTAATTTAATATATAATATTTAACTTAATTATCAGTTAATTTATAGTTAATAATTTATTAATAATAATTTAATAATTAACTCAGTAAATATTTAATATTTACATCTTAAATATTTTTACTTATGGCATTTTTCAAAGAATAATAACTATTTCAGGATTAATTTTTTTAAAAGAAAAAGCGAAAATTCAGGTTTTTGGTTTCATTTGCAGTGACACAGATGTCTCAAATAATGGTGCTAGATAATTAATTTTTTTAATTGTAAGTAAATTAATTTTAGTAATGGAAACATTGTCTCATAAAACCACAAGCTATGTCTTTACGTGTACTATGTAAAGTGGCCCTCAAAATTTTCTAGTAATGGATAAGCCTTGTGAATATTTTTTTTTGGATCAATGTATACAGAATATAGAGAATGGGTACTTAATCTGGATAAAATTATATACAAAACAGAAAAAGGCCTAAATCTTTATTCACTCAGACTTCCTTCTTCCCCAAGTGACCCCTGGCAGGATTTCTCTAGACCAATAAAGCATCTGGACCTGCCTCAGTCATCTGGAAGCCAGGGGAGGAACCAGCCTAGGGAATTTCCTATTACTCAAAGCTAAAAGCCATTTGATTATTATAGTTTCTTTCTGCACAACTGGAAAATGACTACATGTAGACTTGGATTTGGACAAGACATAGAAGTCATCCTGGTACAGTATCCTCTCAATTCACAGTGGAAATGGTGAAGTATCTTGCAAGTAATATTTCACTAATATTTAGGTGCTAATGCTAGCAGGTGGTGAACTTTTTAAATAACTTAGTCTCTCTGTTGCAATGTTAGAAAACTATATGCTCTGCTTTGAGAGAGAAAAAAATGGTCATCAGCCTTTACTTTAATGCTTCTAATAAATGACTCTACTGATTTTTAAAAAGATGAAAAGTGATCCAAGTATTTAAGAAGTGGGAAGAGTAAAGACCCTCAAGTATTAAAGATAAGTAGGGATTCAAGGTTTTCATTAGAAGCAATCTTCCTGAGTTTGCTGGTCATTGGAACATTAATTATGAGCTATTTTGGCATAAGTCTTTGCTAATGCAACACTGAAGCAGCTCGTTCTACTAATGGCTAGCTCTAATTCATGGAAAAGTCTTTCTTATAATAAGCAGAACTCTGGCTTGCCTTAACTTATCAACATTTGTCTTCTGAATGAGGCCTTTTCTCTTACCACATTAGGGCCTTTTGAATAATTGAAAGCAGCTGCTATTTTCCCCTCTCATTTCTGTTTTTTCTTTCCAGCATCTGGGTTGCAGGCACGGGGAAATGGGAGTATTCCTTCACCCACAGGGTAACATACAGATAATTTTATTTCTTTTTTCAGCAGAGGTGAGTCCAAGAAACATAATTTTAGGTTCTCTGTTTATTTCCATCTAGCCACTTCCTCTTCTCTATTCCACGCAGAGAAAGTGATTAACACAGGCAAATCCATCCTAATATTCACTCCTCTCTAATGGTCAGAGTTATTATTCCAAAGTTTACTGGTCATATGTGTCTTGGCCTCTCAGCCATTTCTTTCTTAGATGACAAGAATGCCTATAAATAGCCGATATTCTCCTCAATTCTACCTACATGGCAAGCTCGCCATTAAAGACCACTCAAGACCTCCACAATCCTCCTGATGATAAGAAATTACTGTTATTGAACTGCTCAGTCTGAATCTGAATGAGCTAAGGGAGATCAGCTCATAAAGGAGAATGCAGAAAGCCTCTCTTCGCCCTTAGGTCCAACCCACATTTTCACATTCAATGTGAACAGCAAGCTGTGTGCTTTGGATAATAACACTGATACTGGATGTGTTCCATCCTTCATCCATATCCTTGCACTTCATCTCTGTTCGCTCAGAACCTAGAGTGAGTCTCAGTATTATTTATATCTGGCAGCTCTCCCCTAATAATCCCTAGTTCATTCAGTGTTCTTTCTTACATGCTGTCCTTAATCTCCAAAATTGTGTTTATCCCTTCCTGAATATTCTTGTACTTTGTGTAGGCACCTCTTACAATGTGTTCTCAGCACCGCAGTATATTGGTAAAAAAAAAACAAAAACAAAAACAAAACAAAACATCCTTTTAATTGAATTCAATTAGACCTTGGTTAACATCCTGGCTCTAGTGTTCACCAGATGTGAGTGCTTGGGAAACTTATTGATGACCCTGAGTTTTAGGGTCTCCAACTTAAATGGACAGAGAATATTGACCTCACAGAATTGTTATGAAGTTGGAGATAATTAAGATAGCATTTGTAATCATTCAGCACAGTGCCTGATATATACTAGATTCATGAGAAATGTTAGTTTTCCTTTCAGTCTCCTCACACAAAACTAAACCTACTTCACCATCATACCTAGCACATATGGAAGATACTTTAAAATTTTATATTTGCTCCATTGATTAGACATATTTTGAGGGAACTCTGTGAGGCTGATAAACATTAATGTGGAACCATGAGTAACACTACTTGGAAAGACCACCTTTCTATTAAGAAGTTATACCTCCTCAAAACATTTGTTCATTGTAATATAAAAGTCAGGCAGGGGTGCCTGGGTGGTTCAGTCAGTTAAACTTCTGACTCTTTATTCCGGCTCAGGTCATGATCCAGGGTTATGGGATCAAGCCCTGCATTGGGCTCCATGCTCAGCAAGAAGTCTGCTTCTCTCTCTCCCTCTGCTCCTCCCCCTACTCGCACTCTTGCTCTCAAATAAATAAATAAAATCTTTAAAGATAAATACATAAAAATAAAAAAAATAAAAATCAGGCAAATTTAGCCTCTTTTCTGAACCACCACTTAAATGCTATCTTCTTCATGAAGGTTTAATGATGTCTCCTCAATCGACCTCATGAAACAGTTGCATTTGATTTAGACACCTCTTATATTACTGATTACATCCTATATCTTATTATAATTATCTGTTATTTTATAATCCACACTGCATTGTAAACTTCTATGAAATTAGCCTGACACTGTGGTACTGTTCCATACCAGTGTGCCAATCTAACATTAGAACCTACTAGAGGTCAAAGGGCACTGTGAATAAAGGGTTAATACTAGGCCTGGGGTAAGGCAGGGCTGCTAAAAAAATCTTCCTTGGAAACACTTAAGACAAATGAAGAATGTTGTGTATATCTTCCTGGTGTGTCACTACTGGGTCAGGGTAAGTTGTCATGTAAGCCTTTGACTACAATAGTTTATAAGTGGGCACAGAGGCTATGGCCTTCTATAGGTCAAGGAGATCTACACATTCTTTGGTTCTCAACCATGACAGCCATACATGCCCCGTATATATAAGACAAAAGAAGCTGCAGTTTTGGGTACCTCTCAGGTCTCTTAATGAGATGAAGATGTTGTACTTTCTGTATTTCCTGTTTTGTATACTTCTAAAAAGCTAACTGTAGTATTAGATTAATGCCTCTTCATTTATGTTTCATGAGTCTTACCAACAATCTAAAACTGTAACCATAGCTTTGTTGCTGCAGGGATTCTATTGTAACTTATTCAAATCATGCACAACCAAAAGAGCATTTATCAAATGATCTTGGCTCATCAGAATAAAAACCCTGTTACTTGTAACTATTGAAAGATCACGGCAAAGGTAGGGGGTCAAAAAAGTTCAGGATGTATTATAATCATTGAGTAGTCAATAAGACTAATATGTAAGATGGAAGGAAGAAAAACAGAGGCTACTGAGTCTGTGAGACATGGCAGTGAACTTGTGCAGCCTGCCCCCCACCTCGGAATTTTACACAATATTTTTACAAATAGGCATATGATTATTTCTGAAATGTTCAAATTCTAAAGACATTCTGAAAGATGACCCAAGAAAGGGTAAGAGCTATTATTTTTACTTCAGTTTAAAGAGTCTGTCTGAATACCCTTTTGAGAGGAATTCAGGCAATTTATAAGGAAAATTACTTCTTTGATGCCTCCAGGTTACTACTTAGCAAATTACTGTTAGACTCTACCAAATGGCTTTCATTAGTTAAAACTAAGGCTAATTTTTTTTCCTCTGAAATGTCTTGCTCTTCCTTGAAGAATTACTCAAATACTGTTTAAGGGCAAATGTTTCCAAGAGTCTAGGACAGTAGTCAATCTATTATATTACTTCTAATGAAGATTATCAGAACTTTCCTTCTCCTTTCCCTAATGCAAACATGGCACATTATTGGGTTGGAGTTAAAAATGCTCAAAAAGGAACAAGGCTGATGTAAAAACCAAGTGTTAGTTTTTAATATGATTGGTGATGGGAATAGTTAGGTTGAGCCAAGGTATCCCTCCACCATTCATCGACCCCATCTAATGACTTTCTAGTTCCTATAACGGAGTCAAGCATTCAGGAAAGACCAACAACACAGCAGCAGAAAACACAAATGGAAAGAATTTCAAAATATTCACTAAGAGTAATTTTAACACAAAGCTTTTCTATAATGGCTAACGCACTATAGTCAGGAATGGCTTTGGCTTCAAATGAGACAATAAACAAGCAATAAAGGCCTGGTGGTTCCCACCCTTGGAATTTATTCAATTACTGCATATATTTACACACACACACACACATACACACACACCAGAGAGAGAGAGAGAGAGAGAGAGACTGAGACAAGAGGAAATGAAGGAGAATCTAGTTCACGCTTTTATTGCTTGCCTGTTTAAGAACTTGTCATAAGACATGTATATTCAGATCAACAGTAAAAAAATATAAAAACAATTCTCCCGTTAAACATACTAAAATTGTAAAATATCAAGTTTAAAAATAAAAAATTTAAAGCTAGTGGGGAGCCTGGGTGGCTCAGCTGGTTAAGTGTCCAACTCTTGACTTAGGCTCAGGTCATGGTATCAGGGTTGGGAGACAGAGCCCCGCCATCAGGCTCTGCACTGCCTGCTTAAGATTCTCTCTCTCTCTCTCTCTCTGACCCTCCCCACACCCCCTACTTGCACTTATACATGCTCTCTTGCTAAAAACAAAACAAAACAAAACAAAAAAACCCAAAAAAATCTTAAAAGGTTAAAAATACTAGGATTATATGAAAGGGAATAAAAATAAAACAGCAGACAGTATAATCAACAATTGAAACCATAATCTTGGGAGACAATTTTCCATGGATCTCTTCAGTTTCTACATACTATATTATACATACATACTGTAAAGAGACACTGGCCATTTTTGTCTGAGCTATCTTCTCAAGGATACTTGTGTCGCAAACAGCCTTGGAAGACAGAGACAGTATAATCTCCAGAGAAGATGGCAGTTTCTTTCCTGACCAGGGTAATACAAGTAATGTTTCCCTCCAGGACAGGTAGGTTACCAGCTCCAAACCCTTCTAACACTGGGGATTTCCTGACCTCAGTGTTCATCTGGGACACAGACCTATCCTGTGTGCGGCGATTACTTGAGCCACTCTCCTTTACTCCCATGGGCTATGCAGGGTTGGGCAGAGAGAACCAATGTAGACATGAATCTCATGTTATCTGTGGTACAGGGAGTTATTTGACTCCATACAGGAATCTCCTGTGTCTTCCATCAGTATTCATAAAATGGCAGCAGGTTGAATTGTTAGCTTGGAAAATGGGTTAAAGTCTCAAGCTGTTCATGGTTCCTGACATACCACAGAGATAGCTATAATTCAAAAATGAAAGGCTCGTCCCCCCAAATGTCCTTGAATAAAGAAATTTTCAAGTGCACATAGTGTTATGAGTTCATTACCAATAAGTATTCATTGAAAAAGAACTGTTCATCAGGAAGAAAAATGAACCAATCTGAAATCATGAGCTACCTGAGACACAATGAACACATATATGTATAAAAATTATCAGTAATTTTAAGGGACTATGAACTACAAAAATACTAATGACTCACTTCTTGTTTTTAATAAATGGGTATACAATTATAGATGGCAATAACAAGATAAGAAAAGATGTACTAGCCCTAACCAGATGTGTCTGTGGAGATGATGAAATCAAGTCAATAAAACTGGATCAGTTAGCTGGGTAGAGACAAACTGAAAGGTCATACCAGTCTGACCCTATTCATAATAGGTAATCACTATTTTGGGAACAGAACAAAGTAAATCCGCAAAGAGAAGAAAATGGAACACACACACAAAGATAAGTGATTGAGTCAGGCATCCCAGTTTTCTATCACAGTTCCTGTGATACTTAACCATCTTTCAGTCCCTGCTCTTTGAGTTTCTGTATCCCTAAAATAAAACCCAACATTTATTGAACTGATTTGAGTGGGCCTCTTTTCCTTAATACCCAAAGAACCTTGGCTAGAATATACCAAAAGGTTGAAGTTAAGCCAGTTCTGTCTTATTTTCTGAGAAAGTAGATAATTGATAATAAATTAAGAATATTTCATAACACAACTTCATGGAACCCCATTAAAAAGCAGCTTTTTCTCCAGGCATATTCTATAGAACATATGGATATAAACATTCCCAAAGTCATGGCCACTTTTTTCTCCTTTTAATTTCACCTACCTTCTCTCTACTGTGCTCACACTACAAGCTGGTTTCTTCATACATAGAGTTCTTTCTGTCTATCATTGTTTTGATTTGTTTTTATTTCCACGTCACAAGCATGTGCAACATATTACCTACCAAGTTTTGATACTTATATTATTAAAATGCTTAAGATATATTTTGTGATATATTTTAGCACAGATATATAGACATGAGTACATCATTTCCCCCTATCTAGATCCTTGATAATTTCTGCAAAAATGACATGAAACCCTCTAATGGTAGTTATTCTATGTCAGACTTAACGGTTCTTCCTATTAGCTGTTTTCTTCTCTTTCCTCCTGAAATTTCAAACACTTCCAATGTGCTGCCCAAAAGAGTTTTCTTGTTTTTTCAATCTGTGCTGTACCCCTTGCCCATGAGTCTTACCCCATAAACCAAGATTGCAAATTATGAAAGTCTGACCTTCAATATTGCCATATATCTTTCTCTTCCAAGAGCATGATCTTTACCAGAAAAAGGATTAGAAGAAATACTTCTGCCCTTGATCCAGCATCCTTCTCTACTCTTCATAATCACAAGTGAGGTATTTTTTATATTGTGATGTATCACCATGGAACTGAGCAAAAGTACATACTTTTACATTAGGCCTGGTGAATCATAAAGGACCTTATATTACATCTCTACCCTGGAAAACAGCATACCTTTTATTAGACATACCAATGTAGCCAATATTTTGTACCTAAAGGGAGTCTCTATTACTGTATGCTTCTTCCCTCATAGATAGATGGACGCCTCAATAGACACAGTCATATAGATACAGGAGGAGATTTTATTATAAAAATGGACTCACACAATTATGGAAATCAAGAAGTCGCATGATCTTCTGCCTGCAAACCCAAGAGCCAGGAAAGTCAGTGACATAATTCAGTCGGAGTCCTGAGGCCTGAAAAGCAGAAGCACCAATCTCTACAGGCAAAAGAAGATGGATATCTTGGCTCAAGTGGAAAGAGTGAATTCACCCTTCTTCCACGTTTTTGTTCCAGTCAAGCCCTCAACAGATTGGATGATGCCTACCTACACTGGTGAAGGTGATCTTTCTTCTTCACTCAGTCAGCGAAGGCAAATGCCCATCTCTTCCAGAAATACCCTCACAGACATACCCCAAAATGTTTTATGAGCTGCCTGGGCATCTCTTACCCCAGTCAAGCTGACACATAAAATTAACCACCACAGGTATCGACAATTTTCCTTGAAACTATTACTGCCTAGATATCCTCCTCATCCTTCTGTTAAAAACATTAAATTCTACTGCTTCATATAATCCAGATCCAGTGTCTGGGAACTTAATCTCATAACTCTTCCATACCCACTTGCTTTTCTCTAATTTTGCTATATGGTTTATCATTTCTTAATGTTCTATACTGTTATTATACTATTATTTTTATTATTTTGTTAAACATTAAACTCCATAAAGACTGTAATTTTTATCTGTTTTATCCCACTGATATATTTCAAGCATCTATACCTAGTACATAGTAGGGGGTCAATATATGTTTGTAAAATGAATAAATAAATTAAATGTAGTTTAATGTAATCTTATTTAACATCTTTCTCTTTCTCCTCTATATTCCATATCCTTTTTGACAAACTCTAGTGCTGATTTTTTTTCTGCAATGTTCATCTGACTCCATTTTTTAGATTACAAAAGTAACACCTTCTTGTCTAACACACAAACACACATTTTATGACTTTCCATACTTGCATTTTCTTTTTTATGGATTCCTCATGGATTATATTCCTCCATCCTCTCAGGTAAGCTAGATTACATACAGTAAGTCAAACTGTTTATAGAAAGCTTTTCTATCTGGAAAGGCGAACTTGTACATATAAACATGTTGATGACCATATCAATGAAGCAGAAATATATCATACCTATTATACATATTTTGTCAAAAACTGAACTCTAGCACTAGGTGTTTCCTCTCACCTCCAAAATGGCCACTGTAAAATGCTTCTTTTTTTAATATACTGTCCAACGGGAGCCAGTACAATTGCTATATTTAAATCTTTATGGCCATTATAATGAAATAAATGGTTGCCTAAAGGACTGAAAGACTAAATCATCTCTAGGTTCTTAACTTACTGTCAGAGAGGAAACTGGGGTCAAAGAAAATATGGTCTGATACTTGCACAACCTTAGTAAGTCAACAACCGAGATGGGATTCCAGACTCCATTGCTTCTGACTCTTTTGATCAAACCCTAAACCATGTTTCATGGGCTGATGGAAATCGGAATTAACTTTTATCTATAGAGAAATAATATTTTTATAGCTGCTCACAATCCTCTCTGTAAAACTGTCAATTTTACAAATGCTGTTGGCAACAGGAACATAAGTAGCACTGCCTCATAATAATCTTAAGTGCTATGCAATAAAAACAAATATCCATGCCCTGTTCTTTACAGAGACTATTATTTCTTGATTCACACTGGCATAGTGTTAGTTGCTAATACTTTTACTCTTCAGATTTATGTTGTTCCCCTTATCTGTTTCCCTCCATGCTTCCTATAAAGACATAAGAACATCTATCTTTATGACCATTAGAACATTAATGACACTACCAATATAACCCCAAAGGAGCATCCAGCAGGAGCATCAGCTTCCCTACCTCTTCTCATATTCATTTAATTGCAGATCTTCCAGACAGACAGACAGACAGACAGACAGACAGACACACACACACACACACACACACACACACACACATCTTTACAGGGTACCCTCCTAGAAAGTAAAGACGGTAAGTATAGTGGTAATACCAGCAGTCAGTAAGTACTTTCCCTTTTTGGAACAATTTTAAAGGATGTTCATAATATTAGCCTTAGGGAGTATATTCCTCATGGTAATGCTACTCACAGGGCCATTCCATCCACTGCAAAACTAAAAATATGGCTATTAGTTACCTAAGCAAATTATGCTCTGGGATATCAGATGAACAGTATAAATGAACTCTGGAGCCAAGCCTCTTGGGTTCAAGTCACAGCTCTGTTACTTACTAGCCTTATGATACTAGGCAGGTTACTTAACCTCAGTGTTTCTTCATCTGTGTAAACCAACTGATAGGAATGGCTGTGCTGATTAGACATTTTATTATCTGTAAAGACCTTATCAACAGTTCCTGGTGTCATATGAGTGTAAGATGCTGTTATCGATATAAGGCCTCTGTGTGATCCGGTGCTTGAGGAATTAGGCGATGCTGGTGTGCAGTGTCCCTTCATTTCTTACTCTCCCTCTGCCTTAGGAAACTGCACTGGGCCTTGTCCTTACATCAACCCTAGAGAACTAAAAATGCTAAGTGAACCAGCAACAGCCACGAAGGGACCAAATTTATTTGTAGTGTTACTTTATGGAAACTAAAAGTTTGAGTTTGTAATACTGCAAGTTTTTAAAAGGCCATTTCTAAGACTTGAAAGACAGTAAGCATTTTTTTCTGTAGAAAATGTAGAAATGTATTGCTTAACTATTATTTTTATATATGACAGTCAAGGTGATATTTTAAAAAACAGTAATGTGGCATGAGCAGAACTTCTCCGTGATTCCATTTGCGATTAAATCGTCCTTTACACATTTAGGCTGTTACATAGCAAGATGGAGTCCAAGATACTTACATGATGTTTGCAAGACAACCATTTGCTACATAGATGTGCGATACTGACAGAGTGGAGGAATATTTACCAAAAGAGATAGTTACAAAAATTCAAGAAAGATGTAAACTTCAATCATAAAATTATCTGGTTGGCTAAACTATACTGAATATCATTTGTAAAAAACTATTTCTTTAGATTTTATTCACATACTCTCAACATGGTAATAGTGTATGAATAATTTCTTCTTTTTTTAAAAGATGACTTGCTATAAAAATGGCTTAATATTAAAAATAAATCAATCACACACGCCAAGTCAACAAAAGATAGTTTAAAATTAAGCAAACCCACATCACTATGAAAGAACTGCTACTGTTATTTGGTGTACTTGGTCTCAGATATGTCAATATGCCAAGGACAAAGATTAAAATAAAAGAAAAAAAACAGAAAAAGAGGTTCAGATTACAACATTATTATTTTTTATTCTTATTTTTATTTTTGAGAGAGAGTGAGCGAACACTTGTGCAGGGGGGGGGGCTGGGGCAGAGGGGAAGGAAAGAGAGAATCTCAAGCAGACTCCACACCCAGCACAGAGCCCAAAGTGAGGCACAGTCTCATGACCCTGAAATCATGACCCAAGCCAAAAATCAAGAGTTGGATGCCGGGTGCCTGGGTGGCTCAGTGGGTTAAAGCCTCTGCTTTCGGCTCAGGTCATGATCTCAGCATCCTGGGATCGAGGCTCTCTGCTCAGCAGGGAGCCTGCTTCCTCCTCTCCTTGTCTCTCTGCCGGCCTCTCTGCCTACTTGTAATCTCTCNTGTCAAATAAATAAATAAAATCTTAAAAAAAAAAAAGAGTTGAATGCCTAACCATCTGAGCCACTCAGGTGCTCCTACAACATTATTTTTAAAAGAGATATTTAATTATTTTTCTCATATTTCAATGAAGAATAAAACAAATTAAATTAAAATTTTGGGTGAACTTCAGATAAAATTTCCTTACCACCAATATATTCTTTTCAAAAATATCAATCTGTAGTCAAATGAAATTAACACAAAAATATTGGGAAATATTTAATTGAAATCATTAAAAAAAACTGGTTCTACATTTAGATGAGTTAAATACTTAGACCCACTCTTTCCTCCAGAATAGTTTCTCTGTTCCTGAGCATTTTATATAGACTTGCTCCTTTTTTTTTATGTTCCANGCTCCTTTTTTTTTTTATGTTCCGTTTTGTTATGTAATAGTTTTATTAGTTTTAAGAATGCCTTACATTGTCTTTCCACAATTCTGCTTAAGACTACCTTCCTATTTCCTTTAGAAATGAAGGGTGGCTGAGAGAACATGACCTTCTTGGGCTACCCTTATAGACATTTTTTCTAGAATTGCAGCTGACTGTACAGAAGTCTGAGTCCAGCTCAATTTCCCCTTCTATGTGACTTGCTCTTTCACCTGAGTGCCCGTGTTTTATTTCATCATTGAGATTCAGGGTAAAAGGCTTTATAAGGACATTTACCAAAAAACCTCCAGCATCTCTCTTAGCTCTGTAACTCCATTTTCACCCTTAGTTCTCCTTTGTTCCTGTAATTTTATTTCTGTAATGTTTCNCTCCAGCATCTCTCTTAGCTCTGTAACTCCATTTTCACCCTTAGTTCTCCTTTGTTCCTGTACTTTTATTNATTTCTGTAATGTTTCTCCCCATCCCAAGTCTTTCACTCCTCCTCCAACTGGAGCCTGTTGCTGTTCCTGTTTGAGACACAATGATGTGTCCATATCTTGGGCTTTGCATGTGTATGTGATAATGAGTATTCATCGGACTTCCTTTTCTGTTTCTGAATGTAATAACATACTTCCTGTCTACTTAACAGTATGTGGTACTGTAGGTGAAAAAGTGTCATGAAAGACAGGTGATAAATACCAAAACGTGAGAAACCATATATTTGCTAAATAAAAATAAGACCAACTGCAATAATTGTCAGAAACACATACTATATAAAAGAGGCTTAGCTTGCAGAACATCAGTTGTCAAAGATAACCTCACTGAGAATATCTTTCCTCCTGCAGCCATTCCTGCCAACATGATTTCTGTGATTTTGAAAAATTCTTCTACGGTTATCTCTAAGGTCTTTTTGCCAGCTTACCACAAAGGGGAAACTGGTCTTTTACTGTCATTTACCCATCTCAGGATTTTTGCCTCACTGTTCTTTAGGGAGAATTAGTTTCTTTGTCATACAAAAGATGACCGCTCAGGTCATCTGTACTTTGGGGGCTCAGAAATAGGATAAAAAGAAGAGTCAATAATAGGCATTTGAACTTTCAAAGGCAACAAAAAAATGATAGTTTTCTTAGGGGAAAAGTATCTGTCTATCTTCTTCATATTTGTCTACTATTGTTTCCATTTTTGTCCAGACAAAAACAGTTTGGTTGTAAAGTGAAAGCATTTTTAAAACACAAACCTGCAGAAACTGTATGTCAAAGACTATATTCACAAAAGAGGCAAACAACACATTATGGGACCATGATGAAAAATCCAGTTCCCTACTCAGGGTACATTGTTTGGATTACTAAATATTTATGGTAGGTTATACATACAGCAGTCCACATCAAGGACTTAATAGTAACACGAACAATAAGAAAATAAAAGTATCTAGGATAAGTGTCAAAGTGAAATACAGACATAATTCTCCAGGAGCTTTAAGAGGAAAAGCCCACTTTTTCCTGAAGGAATAAAAAAAAAAAAGGCTTCATCAAAGATTTGACAGATGGAGAGAGGAAAAGAGAGTAGAGATGAACAGAAGCAAAGGCATGAAGGCAGACTATTATGATGGAAGTGATTCCCTTCCCCCAGGAAATGTTCTATCTACTGATAGCTATGACCCTTAAAGGTTCTCAGAAGTTGTACAGCAATTGCACACACATCAGTAGTTTTATAAGTCTTTCTGGTAACAAGTTATATAGAATTGAATTGTAGTTACTATATTTCTTACCATGTCTCTGATTTACAGAAGGTCAAAATTAGCCATGGAGTGCTTTATTTAACAGGTGAAGCTTATGTTCAGAATTCTTCTAGTCACTCATCTTTTAAAGACTACTCCTACAAACACACACACACACACACACACACACACACACACGCCCCTGCCCTACCATCTGTTTCTACCATCCCACTCCCCAGATTCCTAATGTCCCCCAAAACAGTAACACTCCTCCAACAGTCCCCCCTATAAATTTTCCATGTTCCCAAAGCAAGTTTTTAAGCTCCATTTGACTTCATTATTGCTGAGTCCTACTGTCTGGAACATGGTGAATACTCAATGAGTAGTTGTCCAATGAATAAAAGATTAATAGACTGAATGGCAGCCCATATGGCAAGCAGAACAGAAATTATCAGATCCATTTTGTAGATAAGTCTGCAGACACAAAGAGAGGTTCTAGTTCTCTCACTTGTGCCCATTTTACCATGAGATACTGCTTTTAGTCAAATAATGATTAATGGGAGCAATTACAAATAGGGTGGAAGAGTAAAATAATGATGGTTTGAGCACATAGAACATACAGTGGGCCTTCAAATCCTGATATATAAGCAGCTGCCAACTCTACATGTGCATCTGGTCAGTCAAGGAGGCAACAGCAGTATCACAGGAAAGAGAAAACTATTGTGGAAGGGACCAAAAAAGGAAATATGTGAGTTGTCATAATTTCCCCCAATTTCCTGGCCTCTAACTCCATCTTTGCCCATCCAACCTTTCCCCTTCCTATTACCTGAAATATTAAACAGTGTGTCTATAGCCACTTGTTTCCAGTTGTTTATTTGCAAGGAGAATTGGAGTGATGAGAATAGCACTGGAGTCGTAAAACATTCTCATTAGAAAGAGCTTCTATTTAGTGCTGAGGTAGAGCAGAAGGGATACAATAGAGCTGTGTGATCGGAATGGCAAGTCCATGTAGGCCAGGTGAGAGTAATCTTGGGAGAATCTTATGATAAAATGGTGAAATCCTTAGAAACATTTGCACATTATGTGTGAGATTGAAAAACTGGGCAGGAAACAAGGCTTTGAGAAGTTTTCTTCTATGCTAAAATGGTAGTTTCTAGAAAATGTAATGAAGATTCCAATTGCTCTTAAGCATCTTTTGGTTGCCAGATATATTGTTTATTCAAATGCAGTTTCACATACATCTGGAAGCTCGATTAATGTGATTTCCCAGCGATCTTCTGATATGGTTAGGAATGTTTCAGCTAAATGTAACAGAAAACATGATGTACAGTAGCTTAAATATGTAGGGGTTAATTTCTTCTCACCTAACATAAAGTCTGGAAGTACTTTCTTCCACTATTTACTTCCATCAGAGAAGGATGTGGAAAATGAGCTTATATCCAAATAAACAGAGAATTTCACGTCACTATACAAGTCTCATTATGAAGGGGTGGTTCATGGGGTATTTAGTCTACCACTACTGTGAAGTACTTCCAGAACATTTTTTATCACTTCAAAATAAAAAATTAATTAACTAAAAAGCTGTACCTATTACCAGTAACTTCCATTACTCCCTCTCCCAGCCCCTGGCAATCATCTACTTTCTATCTCTGGAGTTGCCCATTCTACACACTTCATATAAGGAATCTATAATATGGAGAATTTAGTGACCTGCTTATTTCATTGTATATGTTTTCAAAGTTCACTCACTTCCTAGCACGAATCAGTACTCCATTCCCTTTTATGACTGAATAAATAGTCTTAACATCTCTATTTTCTCTGTTATAAACTTTTCTGCCTAAGCATGTGTGTACATTTGGTTGAGGCCTCATGCTGGTTCTTCTGCATTTATTGTATAGCTTCTCTCCTCAGGTGAGAAGCCCTAGAAGACAACCTACAATTTACCACGAATAATTCACTAATTCATCTTTAGAGGAGATATATTCCAATACAGTTTTTTTCTGTAATTTGTTCATCAATGTTTAATATATTCAAGTTTTTTATATTTTTGTTTTAATAATTATAATAAGAACTCAAGGGAGAAGAAAAATTAACACATAAATCCATACGGCCATAGAAAATTAATTAAAATTTTCAATTATGTACATAGTTTTATTTTAGAGAAGAATGACAGGGTGGTTACTAAAAGACTTTCAAGCATAAAAATGTATTACATTAGTATAAAATTCTGCTGAAGAAGTAGATTGAAAATGCAAACTCGGGTGCCTGGGTGGCTCAGTGGGTTAAAGCCTCTGCTTTCGCTTCAGTCATGATCTCAGGGTTCTGGGATCGAGTCCTGTATCAGGCTCCCTGCTCAGCAGGGAGCCTGCTTCCTCCTCTCTCTCTCTCTCTGCCTGCCTCTCTGCCTACTTGTGATCTCTCTCTCTGTCAAATATATAAATAAAATCTTTAAAAAAAAAAAAAGAAAATGCAAACTCATGAGAAATGGGAACAATGTAAAATTTATAATCATAAAGATGGCAATCTGTCTATTTTAATTAGTTTATAGTTAGTAGCAAATTGCTATTGTATTAGGTCTCCACTGGGGATATTTAAAGAAATGATATGTGCCAATTGGTTTTATTTTAAATGTCAATATCTACAACGTGCCATAAATCACATCCTTTTCTATTGCTCAGAATTTAGGATACAGATGAGTTTTTAAAAATCTAGGTGTAAATTACAATGTATACAATATTGTACTATTAAAATATAAATATATCATTAATCAAAATGCAGCAAACAGACTCAAATTGCCAGTTAAAAGACAGAAATTAGAATAGTATAAAAAAGTTTTGGATATAGACAAATGAATTCTAAAGTTTATATGAAAAAGCAAGAAAAAAGAAAAAAGAAAAAGAAAAAGGGGGGTTCCTCGGTGGCTCAGTTGTTAAGCGTCTGCCTTTGGCTCAGGGTCCTGGGATCGAGCCCCACATCGCATCAGGCTACCCGCTCAGCGGGAAGTCTGCTTTTCCCTCTCCCACTCCCCTTGCTGGTGTTCCCTCTCTCACTGTGTCTTTCTCTGTTAAATAAATAAATAAAATCTTTAAAAAAAAAAAAAGAAAAGAAAAAGAAAAAGACTCAGAACAATTAACTCAATACTAAAGGAGAAGAACAAGTTGCAAAACTGATGCATACTATCTGACTTCAAGGCTTAAAAGCCATAGTAAGCAAGACAGTGTGGTCCTGGCAGAAGAATAGGCAAACAGATCAGTGGAACACAAAAGAGAGCCCAAAAAGAGATGCCCATAAATACAGTCAACCACTCTTTGACAAAAGAGCAAAGGCAATACAATGGAGAAAAAGTCATTTTTCAATAAATGGTGCTGGAACAACTGAACATTCATATACAAAAAAAAAAAACCTACAAATGAACCACAAAACACAACATAATTTAGAGACAGTGCTTATACTCTGTGCAAAAAAATAACTCAAAACTGATCACAGATTTAATGTAAAGTGCAAAACTATTAAACTCCTAGAAGATAAAATGGAAGAAAATCCAGATGACCTTGGGTATGGGGATGACCTTTTAGATATAAAACCAAAAGCACGGTCCATGAAAGAATTGCTATTTTAGACTTTATGAAAATAAGAAACTTCGGCTCTGTGAAAGACAATGTCAAGAGACTGAGAAGACAAGCCACACACTGGGAGGAATATTTGCAAAAGGCACATCTGATAAAAGACGATGACCCAAAATATACAAAGAACTCTTGAAAAGAGGAAAACAGATAACCAGAAAAAAATGGACAAAACACCTGGATACCTCACCAAAGAAGATATGCAGGTGGAAAATAAGCATATGAAAAGATACTCCCCATCAGAGGAGTATCAGGAAAACGCATCGGGACTTGCATCAGGAAAATGCAAATGAAAACAACTAGATATTACTATAGACCTATTAGAATGGCCAAAATCCAGAACACCACCACCACAAATGCTGACAAGGATGTGGAATAACAGGAACTCTCATTCATTGCCAGTGGGAATGCAAAATGGTACAGCCACTTTGGAAAACAGTTTGGTGGTTTCTTAAAAAACTACCATACAATCTATCAATCATACTCCTTGGTATTTACCCAAAGGACCTGAATACTTATGTCCACACAAAAACCTGCATACAGATGTTTATAGCAGCTTTATCCCTAATTGCCAAAACTTGGGAGCAACAAAGATGCCCTTCAGTAGCTGAATGGATAAATAAACTGTGAAACATTCAGACAGTGGGATATATTTCATTCCTAAAAAAAAAAAATCAACTATCAAGCTATGAAAAGAGAAATGTTAATGCACATCACTAAGTTAAAGGAACCCAATATGAAAAGGCTACATACTGTATATGTCTCTAATTATAGGACAGCTCGGAAAGGGTAAAACTATGGAGACAAGACCTTTGGTTGCCAGGGGTTAGGAAGGGAGGGTGAGGTAAATTGGCAGAGCACAGAGGATTTTTTAGGGTAGTGAAACTATTTTGTATATTATCCTAGTGGATACACATTATTGTATGTTTTCAAAGCTCACAGAATGCACAATACACAGAGTGAATCCTAATACAAACAAGGGACTTTGGGTGAAAATGATGTGGCAGTGTAGGTTCACTGATAACAAAGGCACCCCTGTAGGGTAGGATGTCAACACTGGGGAAGGTTACATATGTATGGGTGCAAAGGGTATTGGGGTACCTTCTGTACTTTCCAACCAATGTTTCTGTAAGCCAAATATCTCTAAAAACTAAAATCTACTAAACAAAGAGCTAAGAAGGAAACATTGAGACTTTGCTATTTACCTTAGGTATAAGAAAAGTATAAGTACACAGAAAAGTTGGAAGTAAAAAGAAGAAAAATATTTACTAGGCAAATAACCTGTGGCTGCATGCTTAAACATGGACAGATCTCCAAAAGCAGGTTTCAGAAGAATAGTAGCATATGATTCCATTTTTTAAGGGCAAAATAGGTAAAACTAAAAAATTAAGGATTTATAAATGCATATGTATGTAGCATAACCATAAAGAAAGCTATTACAGGTATGAAAATGCAATAATCAGGATTATAGTCACCCCTGGAGAATGGGAGAAGAAGACAACTGGGAGGAGAACAGAGTGGGTTTCCAAGGTATAAACCGTATACCATTTCTTTTTTTTTCTTTCTTTTTTTTCTTTTTGTTTTTTTAAAGATTTTATTTATTTGACACAGAGAGAGAGAGATCACAAGTAGGCAGAGAGGCAGGCAGAGGGAGAGGAGGAAGCAGGCTCCCCGCTGAGCAGAGAGCCTGATGTGGGCCTCGATCCCAGGACCCTGAGATCATGACCTGAGCTGAAGGCAGAGGCTTTAACCCACTGAGCCACCCAGGTGGCCCCATATACCATTTCTTACGTTGGATGTTGGATGCTTAGGTGTTAGTTTATTCATACTCTTTAAACTTTACATGTATATTGTGAAATTGTAGGAAAAGGTGACAGGACTTACTGGACTGGATAAACAGTCCTGTGGTAGGCTTCACACAAGGTTTGCTAGAGAGGACCCCACTGTCGTCCCTCTCTGCTTTTTTAAAGCTCTATCCTTCTCCATGTGTCAGTTTGATCCTGAGGTTTGCCTTCTTCATGGTTGCAAAAATGGATGTAACAGTTCTGGTTCACTGCAAGGGAGGGATTTTTTTTTTTTTCAAACCATCAAGGAAAAGTCCTCAGCTTCACACGACAAGTGTATGAAGGTTTTATATCCTGCCTGAGCCAATCCTGTGGTAAGGCCGATCACTCTCTAGTCAAGATGCGGGTGGAGGGTGTGGAGGCAACCAACTAGGGCAAAAGACTGCTCAGTTCACCTGAGACATGTTTTAGCACTGATTGTTCCATGTCCCAGGAAACCTGTCAGGCCCAGGTGAATCAAGATGGTGGGTCACTATACAACCAATAGCATAAAAAGTAAAACTCAGCTGCCCCAAAATCCATACTCAAATCTTCCTACCAGGGAGTAGATTTAAATAAATGAATATGTCTATTTATACTTTCTGAAAACAGATATCTTTCTCCCACAGGAACTATGAAATCTTTTTTAATTATATAATTCCAAACTCTATAAAGAATTTCTTAAAATTTTTATCTGTTTTTCTTAAATAACCAATTAATATTTCTCATGTTTTCTACATTTGACAGAATTTTCCAGTCTGTCAGTGTTATTCCTAAACCCTCTTTAGAACATGAGCTCTTCAGTAGTCATTCCCCAAAATATGAGATTCAAAGAAAGTGCTATGTACACTTTGCAGCTTCAGAAAAATTTTTTGGCTATTCCCCAAAGCTTCAGTGAGGTGGGACCTAGAAAAATCTGTCTTCTGAGAAAGATCCTTTATTTTCTGCAGTCAGATGCTCTACCACTGAGCTATACCCCCAAGATCCTTTATTTTCTGTAATAAAGAAGGTACTTAATGACCATTTTACTTAGAGCAATGTAGTTTATTACTTCTTTTCTTATTAAAGCATAGCAAATAATATCCTCATAATTCCTCTCAATTTACACTTCTTATTGTTTGTAAATAGTCTACCAGGTCCCTTGATGAATGTATAAAACAAGTTTTAAAGTAAGTTTCTTTTCCCTCTTAATTTGTTTGGTTTTTATTGTATCTAAATGTCTAAAACTAAGACTCTGAGGTTCTGTCCAATTATCATCAAAACAACTAATACCATCAGTGGAAATGTTCAGCTATTTGGTTGTTATTATGTAAAACAGATAGGAATAATTTGGTGTGTTTACATCTCTCACTTGGTTAATTTCAAGGATGCTTTATCGAATCTCTAGGAATCTCTGTTAAAATGGAGATTTTAGGGGCCTGCCTATGACTTAAATTCAATAACCTGGGTGGTAGGGACCATGCTATCTGCTTTGAACAAGGATCCAGAGACTAACCACTCATCAAAATCACCTCTGATGGATTTATAAATGCAGATACCAGGCAGAGCTTCCAGAGATTCTAGTTCCAAAGCTGTAAGACGACCATGAAATCTACAGTTCTGAGAGTCTGAAACCACCATGTTGAAATTCCACCATGACTGAAGCTTGCATTAAGTATGTTCAGTAAACAAAGACACTGGGCAACATAAAGGGGGTTGGCCTCCCGTGGGGTTTCAATGAGAAATGTCATGGAAAGCCCCAGTAGCAAAAAACAAAAACTGCAGTTTGGAGAGCTCTTGGAATATAATTACAAAGCTATTATCAGTGAGTGTAAATACACGAGTAGCAAGGCAGCTCCTTTCGCATAACAATTTTGTCAGAGTTGATCAACCATTTCTCCTCCAAGCCCAAAGCTGTTGGAAGTAAATCCCATTATAGCACGGGGTTTGTTTTCCCCCTGCTGTCTGTTGACCAAGGACATTTTCTGGTCAAGAATTCATTCAGTAGCTTTGCTGTATCCATGCAGGCAATGCCTGTGACCTTTCCGGCCCATAAGGTGATGGATGCATCTTGACAGGCGGCACAGAGCCAATCCCTCCAACCACGCAGCACAGACGACCTCACGCAGTTCCCCCGAGGATGCTGTTACTCATGTCGTTCAATCACATTCAGCAGGTCTGGAGCTGAACGTCATTCAGAACATCAGAAAGGCAGAAAAGCTGTGCTGCTGATCCTATGGAAATCCTCAGTGAGAAGCCACATTCATAGTGGGCTGGTTATTCAATGGATGTGCATTCACTTCCAGAAACACTGTCCCCTTCTGTCTCTCTTACCTTCCACCACATCCACCTACAGCCCAAACATGAATTCTGATGGGTCAGAAATTACAGAACTTGTTACAAAAAATTCGATATCTTATTTGTTCCATATTATATACAGAAAAATGAATCACAGGCCCTGACTTTAGAGAGCTTATCATTAGTTGAAGTACTAGCACTAACACAAGTTTGTTATCTCTGTTTCCACCCATGTCTGGGACAAAGCCTGTCTCCTCCCCCACCATAAAACACACACACACACACACACACACACACACACACACACACACACAACTCCTACTTGCAACTGCATCACAAACTGGCTATTTATAGCTAGACTGCTGAAGATTCAAAACCAACATCGAGTGTTCACATCACGTGTTGGATAAACTTCCACTGTTTCTGATTCCTCTGCTGTCTCCGTCTTTTCTCTTCCTGCCCACCTCCTTATTTTTCAGTGACAATAGGAATTCTTATTTTCTCATTATTTCATAGCAATTCAGCTACATATGCATGCCACCAAATTTCAACCTCTACCCCAAGTTACTTATCAAAATAATCTATGAAAAAATACAGTTTTCTTTCCTAGAAGAAATCTAATGAGTACAATTTCTCCACCTTCAACTTCTGAAACAACACTGAAAAACATGAGAAAATATTAATTAAGTGCTAAACTGAGTAGTGCAAGGAAATGCTTCGGTCGATGTGAAGAGACTGAAATTATCACAACAGCTAGAACATTTAGGAACTTGCTGCACTGCCCTTCCGGTGTGTTCCCAGAGCATTTTGTGATTCAAGGAATTAATGCTTGTGTATTTGTTGGTTAACTTGGCTCTCTCCTCATTAAACTCTAATTTCACTGAGGACAGACGCTCTGCCTATATCACTATTTTCTACCCCCAACACTGAGAACAGTGCATTAGGGAAAATTAGGGAATCAATCAGTTTAAACTGGGGGGATGGCTTGACTGAGTCTAGAAAGATACGTGAGATTTAGGTGGTTTGAAGTAAAAAGACGAGACGCCCCAGCAGGAAGAATAAAGTCAATTACTAGAGAATTTAAAGAATAAAGAAATTGACTTAGTTAATATAAAGCGGAACGCCTGCATAGCTCACTCAGTTAAGTGTCTGACTTTGGCTCAGGTCATGATCTCAGGATCCTGGGATCCAGTCCTGTATAAGGCTCTGCGCTCAGCAGGGAGTCTGCTTGTCTCTCTGCCTCTCCCTTGCTTGTGCTTGCCACCCCCCTCTAAAATAAATAAAGGCTTAAAAAAAAGTAAAGGAGTTGACAAATATTGGGAATTAGGTATGTATATGTTAGAAAGAGGTTAGATAAAAGAGAACTTGAATGCCTGCCTCATTGCTGTAGAAAACATAACAATTCAGAAACAAGTGTTGGCGGAGATGTGAAGAAAGGGGAACCCTCTTACGCTGTTAGCGGGAATGCAAATTGGTATGACCACTATGAAAAACAGTATGAAGATTCCTCAAAAGATTAAAAATAGAACTACTCTATAATCCAGGAATCATGCCATAGGGTATTTACCCCCAAAATACATAAACATTAATTCAAAGGGATAGATGCATCCCTAAGTTTATTGCAGCATTATTTACAATAGCCAAACTATGGAAGCAGCCCGTGTTCATCAATAGATGAATGGATAAAGAAGACATGGTGTGTGTACACACACACACACACACACACACACACACTGGAATACTATTCTGTCTTCAAAAATAAGGAAATCTTGCCATTTGCAACAACATGGATGGACCTAGAGGGTATAACACTAAGAAANATAGATGCATCCCTAAGTTTATTGCAGCATTATTTACAATAGCCAAACTATGGAAGCAGCCCATGTTCATCAATAGATGAAGGGATAAAGAAGACATGGTGTGTATACACACACACACACAGACACACACACACACAGACACACACGCTCACACACACACAGACACACACACACACACTGGAATACTATTCTGTCTTCAAAAATAAGGAAATCTTGCCATTTACAACAACATGGATGGACCTAGAGGGTATAACACTAAGAAAAATAAGTCAGTCAGAGAAAGACAACTACCATATGATCTCACTCATATGTGGAATTCAAGAAACAAAACAAAAAAGCAAAGGGAAAAAAAAAGAGAGAGAGAGAAAGAAACCAAACCAAAAAACAGATTCTTAACTGTAGAGAACAAACTGATGGTTGCCAGAGGGGAGGAGGTTGGGGGGGAGGTAAAATGGGGAATGGGGACTAAAGAATACACTTATCATGATGGAAAAAAGAAAAAGAAAAAAAAAGAAAAATGAAATAGAACAACTGGAGATTTTTAAATGAAGCAATGAAATAATTGATAGCTTAGAATTTAGCGTCCAAGAACCTTAAGTAGTATACCTCAAAAAAATGGTCACTTATGACCGTTGCTTATTCAGAGCATCAGAAAATACTTGGGTTTCTCATATTATAGCAGAGCTGCTGTCTCATTTATTTTTCCTGTTCCATTTCTTTCTCTGTGTCTCTCATGCCATTTCCAGTCTACCAAACAGACATTACATATGTAGCTTAGGCCTATTCAATCAGGTGGAAAACATTTGAAAAGCTCACTTAGAAAGAGGCATTAGGGTCTTAAAATATAGGCTCTCCTGGAGTGATCTGCAAAAACATTAGAAGCAGATGACAGTTTAACCCTTGAAAATTACTACAGCAGCAATTTCAATAATCACAGTAGGGTTAGAATGTTGTGGGGTGGAGAAGCAGGTTAATTTAAACTTCAGAGTACACATCAAACTATGCATAATAACCAATAGGTTAACAGTTTATTAATAACGTTGATCTGCCATAAATCTGTGATAGCCGTCATCCTTCCTGTTGTGATCACCTTGTAAAGACAGGATAGATCCCCATTCAAAATTCAGACCAGAAGTTATCAATGATGCCACACACANAATTTCAATAATCACAGTAGGGTTAGAATGTTGTGGGGTGGAGAAGCAGGTTAATTTAAACTTCAGAGTATACATCAAACTATGCATAATAACCAATAGGTTAACAGTTTATTAATAAGGTTGATCTGCCATAAATCTGTAATAGCCGTCATCCTTCCTGCTGTGATCACCTTGTAAAGACAGGATAGAACCCCATTCAAAATTCAGACCAGAAGTTATCAATGATGCCACACACACACACACACACCAAGAGGGTATGAAAATTTCTTTACTTCTTTTACTTTCTGGGGAAATCAGGGCATGTCTCCCTAGATGGTCTGAAAATGGCCTAAGATACCAGGGAAAAGTGCCTAGCTTTAGGTTTTCAAGACTGGAAAGGGTTGGGGCTGAGATGAGGGTTTCTGATGGTGGGCAGGGGTTGGCATGGTTTGAAATTCCCACTGGCACCAAAGGAAGAAACACATGGATTTTCTGATGAGCGTTCCCAGATTCAGGGAATAGGGCAGAAAATGAAAAGAGAGGGGTGACAGGGCACCTGGTGTCTCAGTTGGTTAAGTGTTTGCTTTCGGCTCAGGCCATGGCCCCAGGGTCCTGGGATCTAGCCCTGCTCGGCGGGGAGCCTGCTTCTCCCTCTCCCTCTGCCTGCTGCTCCCCTTGCTTGTGATCTCTCTCTCTCAAATAAATAAATAAAATCTTAAAAAGGGGGGGATGATGTTTAAAGCTAGCAGAAGTTAAACTTCAAAAAATGAAGTCAGACTCTTTATTTTACTTTCATAGTGAAATCTGTCTGATTTGCTTCAGTGTGGATCCAAGAATCATGACAGATTTTTTTTAAAGAGAAAGACATACATATTTGCCTTTTTCTAAGTAACCTTACATGACACAGTATCAGCAAGTGGTGTTAAAAATTGTGTGCGTGTGTTTTTTAAAGATTTTATTTATTTATTTGAGAGAGAGAGAGCATGAGAGAGAAAGAGATCATAAGCAGGGGGGAGGGGTAAAGGGAGAAGCAGACTCCCCGCTGAGCAGGGAGCCCGATGTTGGATGCTGGACTTGATCCCAGGACCCTGGGATCATGACCTGAGCTGAAGACAGATGCTTAATCAGCTGAACAACCCAGCGCCCAGCAAGTGGTGTTAAAACAGGACATTGCCCCTAAGTCTTAGCATTATAATCAATTCTCCAACATTATTTCACTCTAAACAATAGCAACCTCATTCCCACAGTCAGAGATTAGTTTAGAAACAGGCACATGATGATAACCTGGCGAATGAGGCTTGAGGAGGAGCTTTTTGGGGAATTCTGAGTAGGGTTTCCTCACACCCCAAAAGAAAACAAAGATGAGACTGCTCTCTTTCTTTTTCTCGTAGTGGTCAAGCCTGAAAGTGCTATCTGAAACTGGTGACATTAAAAGATCTTATTGGCATACCTTTTATATAGAAACTCTTTGGCCAAAAACTACTCGAATACGAATCAATTCTTATATACTCAATAATACTTTTAAATGCATGAGATGATACTATGGCACTATACAAATCGTATGTTAGCCATGGTGTGAGAAGATCTGGGTTTCAGCTCCTATTCCAGCATCTACCAACAATGTGACCTTGAGTGAATAATATAGACATTTTGGGTATCAGTTTCTTCATCTGTGAGTAGTCAGTATTAATACTCACTAAATATGCTTTGTGGGGTTATTGCAGTAGCCAAATGAATTCATGTTTCATTACTTACTTACTTACTTAAAATATACCTAACGAGGACTAGCTATAGCTAAATATTATGACAGGATCTCAGAGAAGACTGGGGAGTAAAATAGATAAAATCCCTGCCTTCGCATTGTTTATATCTAGTTTAGGCAATTTTTTCCACATGTTGCAAAGCCCTGGATACATATGTATATATCTTTTAATGTTATTCATTTTATTTACCATATGTTTATTAATGTCTGCCAAGTGGGAAACCTTATTTTAAGTGGTTTGGATTTAAAAATAAAGGAAACACAATTTCTTCTGATAGGTACTCTATTATGTTACATATAACTTAAGGATCCTTGTGCTTCTACATCCAGAAAGACCATTATGGTTAATGTATTTGCAAACCATTTCCCAGGATATAGTAATTTCCTTCTGGCTCCAAATTGCTACTAAAATCAAATTACGCCCCACAAAAAAGACACGCCCACAGCGTCTCCTTAAAACAATACAACAACAACAACAACAAACAAGTACTTGGGAATTTTAGGAGTCTTATTGTTAAATGACATCATAGTCGTTAGTAAGTAAACCTGTCAGTACTATTTCCTCCGAATGGTCTTTATCTAAAATCTGGTTTTATAGCCACATGCTTATCTGTTTCTGTTGAAAAATAATCTAACTCACGACATATTATTTTGGCTTTGAGACTTTTCAGGAAACATATGTGGTTTCTCTAGCAAGGGGAGGAGATGATAAAAAGTGATAGCAATTTTAATATACGTGCAAACAGCAGGTGGCTCTGATGGAGACAGACATGAACACTAACCTTCATTCCCATAATTGCTTTGGCTGAGCTAGCATTTCTCAGCACTGTACGAGGTCTTCACATGTGTGATTCTTATGAATCACTCCAATTTGGAATGAGTGGGTGACAGCTGTTCACTTCATTTTACATGCAGGAAAACCTCACAGAGAAGCACCACGAGGCACCATTTCCAGCATCAAGTAAAAGTCAATAGAGATGTGTAAAAAAAACTCAACTCTTTATGGCAAGATATACGTAGATTTCAAAGTTACCTTCCGCAACAACAGCTTTAAAAGGAATGCATTTTCTAATATGCATATATTTCATATTCAAATGAAAGAAATGACTGTATCTCTGAAAGCCTACCAAGATAACGCAATTAGTGATATCATTTCCTTGGCAGAAAATGGCAAGAGCTTGATGCCATTACCAGCATGTATCAGAGAGTATGAGATGGCAAAAAATACATTTCTATACAAAGCAGAAAGATGTCCTTGTTTCTCTTACATTTCATGTCACTAGCAGGATTGTAGGATGCGCAGGCTTGATGCTTATTTTGCAGTATTTAAGACTAAGACATTCAAATTTGTAACGATCTTTATTAAAACAAAGCCTTACATATTGGGTTATATTCTTGAAGAACTGTTCTAGATATTTTGATTAGTTTATGAGATTCTTAAGGGAAACGAAGGAAAAACTATATCATATTCAAGCTGCCAAAAATTACTATAGTTATGAATTTTAAAATCACCATAGAAGTCAATCTTGTGGTGAAATTTTTGTAATTAGTATCAAAACTTGCCTCCCTCTCTCAAATACATAACTTCTTTAACATCAATAAGCTTCTTTGCTTAACGCACTAAGGCTATTATCCTAGGGCTTCTTTTCTCTTCATTGACTCTGGGAGATTCTGCAAATGCACCAACAAATAGCATGGTCATTTACCTTCCAAAAACATTGCTAAAATTTTAAATAGTTTCTATTTCTCTTAAAATAAATATTTTATTTATAAACAGAAACTATCAATCATTTTCCCTCAGTTTTTTTGGACCACTGTATCTATTCCCTCATACTGACACACTGCTTCCATTGTTGCCAGCTGGGGCACAGCTTCCAATCCAAATGAAATCTGCGATCCCAGACTAAGAAATGCCAATTCCCAGCTATATATGTTTCTACACTTTTTTTCATACAAAATGTATTGTGATAAATCCTGATATGTAGTTTTAACTTAGAGATTAAAGCTTAGATTTTGTTTGATCATATTGGCTAATAGTGATGGCATTTCAAAAACCTTCTATCTCATATCGATGTATGAAGCATATCAAAACTTTCTATCCTGTCTAAAATGCAACTTACAAATGCCAATGGATTCCACCTCTTAACCTCTACCACCAGAACCACCACCAAAATTTGTGGTAGAAATGTCCCTAAAATGCCATTTTTGTTCTATGGCATTCAACATCATATGGGATGATTCGTTTCTGTGATGCCATAAATTTCCATTTAACCTAGCAAAGAATCCAGCCCTCCAAAAAGATGACAAAGAATATTATGACAAAGAATATTTTTTAAATTTTTATTATTTAAGTGAAATTTGATGTAAAATATTTTATTTATGGAAAATAAGGAAAAAAAGAAAATAAAGGAAGAAATGTAGCAAAATTTTCAGTTCTTGGCCACGAGGAATTTTAAGACTCAAGTAAGACTAAGACTCAACTACATTGAGGTTTCTGTCTACTGGGAACTGTCAGATAAAACACTGAATTAAATAAGGGTAAAACACTTTTCCTTTTCTGGCAAGGCTATTTAAAGGAGTCACCTTAAATGCAAAAGAGCAGAGTAAAAAGATAAAAGGTAAATGGTGATTTGTTTGACATGATAAATGTGCAGCTGACGCCATGCTGCTCCACGAAAATGTCAAACTCCTATGGAGGGTGACCATTTTCTTCACTAAATGATGCACATACAAAAAACTAATGTTAGTGTTACACTCAGTGAAGGCTATCAAATACCATGTAACACAACATATATTAAACATTTTTAAGATCTATCTGCCAACAGTCACAGGTTTCAATCACATTCTAAACCCCTGCAGCTTTGCACCAAGTTAGGAATTGTATGCCCGCCTTGGTTCATTACTGGCCTAGAAGCTAGTCAGCTGAGACAAAATATAAATAATGAGGGAGGGTCAGAGAGAAGAGAGTACTAAAGGAAATAAAGTGAGTTCTGACCCATTTAGTACTTTAAGAAGAAAGAGGAACATGTGAAATCTTGGAAGACTTTCCTCTTGCAAAGCATAAGACTAAGGATAAATGCCTGTGACTAGCATTTTTTATTTGACTTGAGCCACAGTTTTAGATCAATATGGTCAACTGAGCTGTGCTCAATTACATCGGAAATGACAAAGTCAGATACCACACAAGGATTTTTTATCCTTCTCCAATAAAGCAGTATCTTACTAAATACATGATATAAGCATCAATAGTAAACAAATGTAACTTTTTTTTTACGTAGGAAAGAGAAAACTCCTTAAGTATATCTTCATACTCCCCCATCTGCACATTATGTATTAGGAATCAGAAAGAAATTCACACCCCTGAATTTGAGTCATAAGCAGATTGCTACAAGAAATGTGTCGCATCACTGGCTTCAGGAAGAACTTTAAATTCTAGCAGCAAAATATAGCACTTGTGTCAGTTTCAAGTACCTCATATCAGCATGTTAATTTCGAAGGGTTGAAAAAAAGACTTTGTTAACTCCATGTCACTAATCCCCACAGTGGGACAGTTGTCATAGCTGGATTTTTCATTTACAGTCCAGAGGAGTTAGCCGACTTGAGGAAGAGTCAGTCAGGTTTCCTTTCAGTTCAGTCACTGAGTTTAAGCCACCTAGGAAATAGTAGTCAGGCACAATGAGTAGAGCCCAAGAAAGTGTTGCAAATAGCCGTCTCTTGCCTTTCTATCTCTACCAGACATTTCCTGCCCTGCTGCAATGCTGAGACTCAAAGTGACCTCTCCATCAGACACCACAGTCTTGCCTTTCAGGGCCTCGAACACCCTCAAAGTTTCCATTTTCAAGATAAACAGAGTCTTACAAAATATAATGTAAAGGAAAGAAGACCAGTAAAGAAAAATCCCACGTGGAAAGAAAATAGCAATTTTGGCTTCTCCTAACCTTTCCTCAACAACTCCCACCCATTCTAATCCTCCAGCCCTGTTTTTAGCATTGCCTTCCTGGTTTTAATCACTGTCTCAAACTCTCTGGATCATTATATTTTTAAAAGGACCCGAAATCCTACAGTTTGTTAAACTTAATGATTAAAAGAATGTCATTAGAATAGACTTCTTCCTTTATAAGAGCAGACTCCTATTTGGAAAGCCATTAATTTCAGCCAGAAAATGATTTAATGGGAGGGTGCCTAGGTGACTCAGTTGGTTAAGCATCTAACTCTTGATTTCAGCTCAGGTCATGATCTCAGGGTCATGAGACTGAGCTCTGCATTGGGCTTCCTGCTTAGCAGGAAGTCTGCTTGAGTTTCTCTCTTTCCCTCTCCCTCTGCCCCTCCCCCCCGCTTTCTCACTATCTTTCTCTTCTTTAAAATAAGTAAATAAATCTTAAAAAAAAAAAAGGAAATGATTTGATGGGTATAGTATACCAGCCAGTTTGTTTCCTTTCTTAGAACCAGTATTGTTTGAGTAACAATGCAAAACTCTTTTTTGTGTGTGTGCAATTTCTACTTCAATTGTTTTCCTTTTCATTGACAATCTAGTAGGGATGGAATAGGAATACTAATGATAATTTTCCAAGGGAAAGGTGTTTAGTGTGAAATGGAAGCTTCAAGCCTCCCAAGAGCATGAAACCACAGCATACCCATTTTCCAGGAGATAATACATTATCTCAGGGAAGAAAAGGACACCAGTTAGCAGAAGAATGAATGTAAAGAAAGAAGGAATAGGGCGCCTGGGTGGCTCAGTGGGTTAAAGCCTCTGCTTTCGGCTCGGGTCATGATCTCAGGGTCCTGGGATCGAGGCCCGCATCGGGCTCTCTGCTCAGCAGGGAGCCTGCTTCCCCCTCTCTCTCTGCCTGCCTCTCTGCCTCCTTGTGATCTCTCTCCCGCTGTGAAATAAATAAATAAAATCTTTAAAAAAAAAAAAAAAGAAAGAAAGAAAGAAGGAATAGATGGCAATATAGAACTACCTTTTTCCCCTTGGGAAAGTTTGCTTGAGCCTCAAACTAACATAATTTGTTTAATACAATAGCAATTAAATGGCAGGGTTGGTATTTCAATCTAGGATACCTAAATCTAAAATTCAAACTCCTGAAACGCCATATTGCTTCATCTGCAAAATCAGTCTTCCTCCAAATGAGACTCTCATTCATTCATTCACTCAACAAATAGTTATCAAGTGTAATCCAGGTACTATGTAGGGGTTGTGAAAGGGAACAGAAACAATAAAACCTTCCTTTCCCTCTCTTTCTATCTCAATCACTGTGGTAATGAGCCACTGTTCTTGAAGGTGCCTCAACTGGTAACGATCACAAGCTTAAGAATCACTACTTAGTATATTTAGACCAATTATTTTGAATGGATTTGAAAAAGGAGAAGACAAATAAAAAGAAGTGACCTTAAGAAGAGCAGTGATAAAACTTTAATAAGGACAATGCCTAAGGCTGGATTTCAATGTCACTAAAAACATAAATTATATGCAAATTTGAGAGTATGCCTCTGGAAAATCCTTGTAGAAGTCACAATTGTAGATCATTTCAAAATGCTGGCATTAGGCAGAGATGACAGTTTTAGGACCATAGTCCATTACAGTGTATCCAAGTAGTTTTCTGCCATAGCATGAAATTCTATGTGAGTACTGTACTAGCTTTACATTAACTGGCCCACTTAAACAAAACTGATTCTATTTATAAATTTTTAGACTAAAACATAAAACCCAAACTATAGGCATATTTTAAAAATCAAATTTTCCTCTATTAACTCTAGAGTTGTGATACCAAGTGTAAAAAAGAAATAATTCTCTATGAAAAGAACCTGACAAACTCAAAAATAAGATCAGGAAATACCTTTTTAAAAGCTAGTTATAAAATGTCTAGTAAAGTCAGTAGTTTCAGCACACTAAAACTGTGAAAAATTGTAAATAACAGTTCCATCTTCAGTTAGTAAATCAATCAATCAGTCAAATATGTACTGTGGATAATTCAGAAGACAAAATGTGGTCTTGGTCTTTATCACCGAGGGAAGTTTGTCATTGCACCTGAAATATATTTGGAGCTATGGGCACTTAGGGTGCAACAATCTTTTCTGAGAAAAGAGAGAAATTCTTTGACTCTCTAAAGCTAGGAAATACAAGTCAGGCTGATCAAAACCCACATCTGAAAAAAAAAAATAAAAAGACAAGAGAAGAAGGGTGTCCCAGGGAAGGGATTACAGCAGTATAAACACTAATTAAATGGCAAACACACAGAAGCAGACAGGGATGGTTCTGATACTGTGAAATAAAGGGGGAAATTGGTACGCCTGGCACAGATGGCCCCGGATAAACTGATGAGATAAGTTCACATTGGTTTTCTGAAGACTGACCCATACTACCCCCCCAAACTATGTTGCAACCAGAAGAGTGTCCCTGCTCCACCACATACCATAATTGGGATCAGTGCAAACAAATGAGTGTGATCTGTTAGTCTGCCTATGCTCCATGGTTCCACAGGCCCAAGAGAGGTGTGTGTGTGTGTGTGTGTGTGTGTGTGTGTGTGTGTGTGTGTGTTAAAGCTACACAATATTATTGTGGTGGAGAAGGAAGAGGATAAGTAACAGAGCAATCTACCTTTGTAAAAAATGAAGTACATAGCCATTGTGCCAGTTTTACTACCAGGCATAAATATTTCCAATTATGTACTAGGAATCTTGTTTGGTAGAACAAAACAAAACAAAACAAAACAAAACATTCTAATGATAACTTTTCTGCCCTAATTATAGGCCAAATCTTTTTTACAGCAGAGAATTAACTTCCATGATTGATCATGTGCAGAAGTGCTTATGTCACCAGAGAATGGGCAGACTGCAAATTTGGCCAAATGTCAACTATTGTGTAAAACTGTCTATATGGTGATTTGATGGATTTTTATTATAATTACATAACAGAGATGTAAATAGAGATATAAATTTAGAAATCTACAGAATATATATAATATTTAACACCATGGAACTTGGTAAAATCACCAAGGTTACAAATATATCTAAAGAATCTAAAACCAAGTACACAGCAATATTTAAAAGTCAGCAAGATGATGGAAAGAAAAAAAAAACATGGAAAGAGACTGAAAAGTACCAGTTATATGGAAGAAGACCTGAACAGACTAGTGTTTAGAAATGAAGATGGAAACAGCAATGTCAAACCCTGTTGAAAGAGTATAACAAGGTCTAGTAATCGGTCACTGAGG
The DNA here is from genome assembly GCA_002007465.1 of Ailurus styani. NCBI lineage: Eukaryota > Metazoa > Chordata > Mammalia > Carnivora > Ailuridae > Ailurus > Ailurus styani. Next base: position 4,673,847 of record LNAC01000033.1, on the reverse strand, counting down.
TGAACAAAGAGGAAGTCATTTGCCCCACCAGAACAATTCAGTGGCAAGGTGAAGTAAAAAGGCTGCCTGAAATGGGGTCAAAAGGAGAGGAACTGGAGACAGCTAGTATAGGCAGCTAGGAGCAAAGATGGGGCAGGAAGGATTGGGAAATTGGGAGATCTGAGAAGTTGACTGAGATACAGTCATGTAGAGACATGGGAACCATCAATAACACCAAGAGGGCCATCACCCTGTGTCCACTTATCTCACAGTGGAAAAGGCAAATGAAATGCATTTGGTAAGTTATAAAATAGTAATTTAGGAGAGTGATGGAGCAAATGGACTAGAGCAGCTTGGGCCCACTTGAGGCCAGTGATCGTGAAATTAAAGTAAGGTGAGTAGGTACATTTGGTTTTTATTCCTCAGCCACCTTAAGCTGCCCAGGTACATGGGGTAGCAGCAACAGGAGGGGAGACATCTATTAAAGGGTTATAATGATGCAGTCATCAAAAAGACTGAAATTTTGCCATTTGCAATAACATGGATGGAACCAGAGGGTATTATACTAAGCAAAATAAATCAATCAGAGCAAGACAATTATCATATGATCTCATTGATATGAGGAATTTGAGAAGACAGAGGATCATAGGGGAAGAAAAGGAAAGATAAAATAAGGTGAAATCAGAGAGGGAGACAAACCATGAGAGACTCTTAATCTCAGGAAACAAACTGAGGGTTGCTGGAGTGGACAGGGGTGAGGGGATGGAGTGGCTGGGTGATGGACGTCGGGGAAAGTATGTGCTATGGAAAGTGCTGTGAATTGTGTAAGACTGATGAATCACAGACCTGTACCCCTAAAACAAATAACACATTATATGTTAATTTTTAAAAAAGGGTTATAATGAACCCAACTTCACAGAACACACTTTAAAGAATTATTTCATTTACTTATCACAAAAATCCTACAAGGCAGTCACAACTTTTAATTTTCACTAAGTTTTATTTTTAAAGATTTTATTATTTATTTACTTATTAGAGAGAGAGAGAGAGAGAGAGAGCACGTGCACACAAGTGGGGAGGAAGGTCAGAGGGAGAGGGAGAAGCAGACTCCTCGCTGAGCAGGGAGCCTGATGCAGGGCTCCATCCCAGAACTCTGAGATCATGACCTGAGCTGAAGGCAGACACTTACCCCACTGAGCCACCCAGATGCCCCGCAACTTTCACCAATTTTATAGATTAGGAAATATCTCACGGGGACTAAGTGGCGAGGCAAGGATTTGAATGCAGTAGCTAAGAGCCTAGGTTCTTAAGCACTATTCCGCCGTGCCTCAGGCACTGTATTTCATTCTGTGCACAGCAACTTCAGTGCCTTTCCTGCATTTAAAGAAGTCATTCCTTTTCATGCCCCAGACCTAACTTCTCCCTTAAGTTCAGACCCAAATATTTAATAGCCTACTTGACCTTCCCACTGCACATCTCATTCAAAACCAACAAGACCCAAACAGCTACTTATTCCCTCTCTCCAAGCTAGTTCCTTTTTCGTTCTTCCCATCTCCTCATTCAATAATTCAATGGCTTAAAAAATCCCACAAGTTTTATGGTTCAATTATCTATAATGGTGAAAAAAGTAAACACAAAAGCCACTTGAGTAAAAATTTATAAAGGCCACAGTGGGATGAAAAATGGATGAACAAAATGGATTAAATAAATATTGAGCAATAAAAAAGTTCATAATCTACACCTATAATTAAAACTTATATATATAAACATATGGAAAAATTACGAAGGAATATGTACAAATTAAAATATCTCATCAAGGTAAACCATTTATGTTTTTTTAAATTAATATTTTGGTTAAATTACCATCACAGCTAAGGGGGAAAGAGCAAGACATGCAACATACACACAATATTTGAGACAAAAAAATCTTTTAAACATTTTAAGAACAAAAAGAGATCTTAAAGTGTTGCTAAGTGATACTTCTTCAAAGAGTTAAAAAAAGATACTAGATTCTCTTCTGGTTCTATCACTAAGCTTTAATCTATTTTCAAAATATTTAAAGCTTTCTACTTCTCTTCTGACAGCTCAGAAATGTGGTAAATAATCACTGAGAATTGCTTGCTCTCTGTGACAATGTAAAAGCAGTAACAAGAGCCTAACTAGAGAGAAAACTGATGGGGTTTCTTCCATTCTTCTGAAAACACTACCTGTCATTTTCATTAAATAGCTCAAATGTTTCCTGCTGATACAATCATCTCCTCTGTCTATCACTTAGATTTTTGTATCTGCTAAAGAACAGTCTTGCTTAAAGATGCTTGTTTTGACCAGGTCAAGGTTTCTGATAGGAAATAATTATATTACTGGATGAACGAAAAGAAAAACAAATACCAAGAGTTAAGAGTATACCTTTTTATAAACCTTCAATAATTGCAAAGGGCATTTTCACCCCAAATAAATAATGTGCCCTCATTAAGATCAACTATCGCCCTTGATGGAAAGGTATAATTCAGGTCAGAAAGCCAGGAAGTCTTGTGTGCAATGTGGTAGCTTGCCTCATCGCCTTCATATGTGTGCACGCGTGTGCCTACGAGAAGTAATGTCATTTGACACATAGAGGTGTTTTCTGACATGACATGGTGCTAAGGGTTCAAGAAGGAACTCTTCTCTGAACATCATTCCCAAAAAAAGGAACCTTCCCCCGTGATCACTGTCATTTAAAAATTTAATAGACCTAACAAAAATATGCTTTACATTTCTCAATAATAAAATGGTGTAAGTCATTTTCATTATGTATTGTTCCCATGTCAGTTCTGAAGAAGGAAGACGGGAGAGATGTCAAAGACATATTATATACTGAGAGAGACTCATCTGACTAGAGTATTAACTGGGAGATCTTGGGCCTAATGAAAGTAGTAAGTGCTTTAGTAAAGAAGGCTATGAAAAAGGAAGATGAGTGGGGGCCTCTGCTCAGAGAGTACAAGTCAGAAATCAAGATGTTGAACAAAACAAGTCCTGGTCTAGAAGTCCTTAGATAAACTTGACCTCTAAGCTCACTCTTGTCAAAATTATTATTATCTTAATTCTTTTGGTGTCTATTCACTTTCCTTCATGTTCATCGCTTTTTTCCTTGGCTGTGTCAACTCTACTGATGAATCTATCAAGGGAACCTTTGTGTCTGAAATCACATTTTTCACATTTAGTAGGCTAGCATTTCCTTTTGACAAGTAGAGTGCCATCTCTCCACGGAAAACCACCATTTGCTCATGTACTCTCCTGCAAGATCCTTGAACAAAGTCATCACGATTATTTCAAAGTTCCTGTTTGATATGCACCAGCTGGATCATCTCTCGTCTGGTTCTGTTGATTCCCTTGTCACTTGACAGTGGGTTGCTTTTCCTTTCTTTTTTGTATATTTTATAATTTCTAGAATGTCAGATGTCTTGGATAAACCAGTTAGGACTAAGGTCACTGCATTTATACCTGGAAATGGGCCTGCCTCTTGTATTGTCAGGCCCTGAGTGTATGAGACTGAGTTGGTCTGGTTAGGAATTACATTTGGGTTCACTGTTGTTTAGCTTACCAGCAGTGAACTTTGGGCCTTCTAGCAGTCCTTCTATTCTTCTGGCAGACAGAACAGTCTGTCTCTGTGGTTAGAGTGGATGTTCAGGTATTAGAGGGCTTTTCTTCTTGTCAGCTGTCCCTTCATTCTTGCTCCACAGAAGACCCCTCTCCATGCACCATCCCTTCCCCAAAGATAGTCTGCTATTGCCTGGCCCCTGTGCTGAGCTGACGTTGTATGTATGGTGTTTTCTGTTGTTTAGTTCCATCTCAGTCTAAGGGATGCATGTGTGCCCAGGTCTTCAGGGTGAGCCTTCCTCCATCTTCCTGTCCCTCTTACCCACAGCAGACAGTCCTGCCTTGTATGTGACATTGGTCTTGGCTAGAAGTTTCCAGCCCACACCACAGTGGTATCTGACCTTTCCTTGGCATTTTAAGCCCCAGGCAGTTTCTTACCCCTCCCTCAGTGGTAAAAATTCTTCTATCCTCTCCCAGATACAGTAATAGAAAAAAAGTGTCTGGGAAGTAGGCAGAGCTTTTTGCCAAACTTATGCAGGTCATCACCAATTTCGAGCCCAGTGGGAAAGAGGATTCATCCCCACTATTACAGCAGCTTTTGCTTCTTATAAGAAAAGAGTATGAAGAAGCAAGCAGGTCTTTGTGCTTACCCTCCAGCAACCACCAATCTTCTTCTTCACACCTGCACCACTGAACAGAGGCTCTCACAGGTCTCCTGCCCTGCCCCCAGTGTTCCTCTTCAGCTCCTGACAAAGGCTTACAGGAAAGAGCTTACAAGTGAGTGTGATCTCCCCTTGAATCTGTGATCCCCACTTACTTTTGACTGACATGTTAGTCTGTACTTGGCCTTTGGAACTTTGTTAAAATGTAACTGATTTTGGACGGAGCCTTTTTTGCCCCTGTGCTCTGCTACAGGTCTAGGCCACAGTCTGTGCGTTCCATTTCTTCGGAGGGGCTTGCTCACTTTGGAATTCACGCTGAGGTGGCTTTGCAACCTCAGTTCTCAGATGGTTTCAAAGCAATGACTTGATAATTTACTGGGCTTTTTCTCACTGCTAAGATGGAAGCAACATTCTTTGTGGCTGTCTAAATCTTAGGAAACAGAAATTCCTTGCAAGCTATTTTTCAGAACTTTGAATGTGAATTCCTTTAGTTGGGACATGCTATATTACCTACCCCAAAACCCCCATTCTCAATTTACTTTTACTCAGATTCACAATTAACCTGAGGGGTTTTCCCTTTGTTCTTGGCAACTGGAGACACTTGAATTTGCAAACTCCTTTCTAATACAATGTTTTTGGAAATCTAAGTTTTTCATAGCCTTAAGTCACTTAAAAGTTAGAGGGTTTAAAGACAATTCATTTGAAATGGTGAATATAACATATAACTTTTACCTGTTAAAAACAATCATTAAGATCTTCTAAAGTGGACATCTATGTTAAAAAACTTTTCCCCTGCATACACGCTATCGTGCGTATATTCAAATACAGTGGGGAAAAGCTTAGTACTTCTCCACTATGTTTGAATATGTATACACAGGAAAAGAAATTCTAGATTGCAAACTACAAGTACAAAAATGAAAATCGTAACATTGATTTCCAGCTTGAATATTCATATTTCAAAATCCTTTTTAAAAAAGTTGTAATACAGTAAAACTAAACGGCCAAACAAGGATAAACGTGTCTGTGTATCAACTGATCATTCAGGTATAACTGATTGATTAGAACCTGGAAGTGTCCAGCTGGTATAAAACTACGTGCCCAGCAATAGCTGTTTCATCAAGCTGTTCACTACATTTTCATATTCTTAACAACAAAGACTTCCAAGCTGGTGACATCATTTACCCGAACCAGGATAAAACAAAAATTCTGTCTGTCTGTCTGTCTATCTATCTATCTATCTATGTATCATCTATCACATTTATCTTCATAAACCATTATAAACTATTTAGAAAATGCCTAGCTACCTTGCAATTGAAACTGGCATTTAAAATAATAAAATCATAAAATCAGCATAATCTCAGTTTTCTAGTCCCTGCCCCTGTCCTTATGCAAGCAGATATCCAAATAATCTACACAAAAGGTTGGCTATGTTATATTTTAAATTCTTTAAGGGAGATATTCTATCGTTTTCCTTTGCAATACATGTGGGGATTAATTTAGGTGTGTATACTTTAGCTTTATATTTTGGTGGAAGATAAAAAAAAAGTGAACTGTATCATTTTTTATAAAACATTCTGGTCAGGAATGGGGGCATTTGGCCTGCATATAGGATTATTTATCACTAGCCTATTTATCATTATTTATTCACTAGAATGTAAACACCATAGCACAACTGATTTTGTTTTCTTTCCCATACCCAGCACAAAGTAGGTATATCAGCCTTCCACTGTCACAATAAAAAACACTCACAAACTCAGGTAACAATTAGCTTGGCTCATCTAATGGGGGTTTGGCTGGTGGCTCTGCTTTAGGATGTTCGGGTAAACAAGCAGTGGATACCTGATGCTTTCTTCACTAATGATGAACCATCGTTGCATGAAAGTCAAGTTAGCTATTGCTAGAATAATATTATATAACAGAATATGTGAAAATTCAGTGCCTTAAAATATAAATAGCTTTCTCCTCCTCACCTAGTCTTTGTGGGTCAGCTTTTAGGCTATGAATTGGCTGGACTTAGTTTAAGTCTTCAAGTGGGGTTCAAAACTATTTTACATGCCTCCATATTCTCTTTGAATGAGCACTATCTAGACAAGTTCTTCCTAAGGCAAATCTAGAAAAAGAGCCACACTAATGCATTCTGGTGCATTTAAACTCTGTTCACATCAAGCCACTCAGGTAACTATAATCAAAGGTAACTATAATCAAACCAAGTAACATGGTCAAGCCAAAATCAATGTTAAGGAAGCGTACTCTGGGGCGCCTGGGTGGCTCAGTGGGTTAAAGCCTCTACCTATCTCAGGGTCCTGGGATCGAGGCCTGCATTGGGCTCCCTGCTTCCTTCTCTCTCTGCCTGCCTCTCTGCCTACTTGTGATCTCTCTCTCTGTGACAAGTGAATAAATAAAATCTTAAAAAAAAAAAAAAAGGAAGCGTACTCTGCTCCGAAGATGAGCCTAAAGGAAGAGAATATTTGCTTCCTAACACTCCAATATATTACAATAGACATCAACATACATACTGTTGAAGGTAACAACCACAACAGATAACATAAAGCATTTATTGGTCACTTGTCAGTGCCAAGCACTGGGCTAAGTAAGACAGGTGACATTTAATTTGATCCTTAAAAGACCTTTTCAAGAAAGTACTATAAATATCCCCATTTTACAGAGGAGAAAACTGAAATAAGGGGGATAGAAGTCATTTCCCAATTACACGCAGGTTCTAAGTGTCTGAGATAGTATTTGTACCCAGGTGGTCTCACTCTTGAACATGGCATTCAAACCACATAATACCAACATTATGATGATTTAGTCTTTCCCACAATCAGACTTGGCAATCATACTTTCTGAATATATGAAATGTTTGTCTTTATTAACTGCTATATCTGTTAGGTTATAGACAAATATAGAATACATGGACTCACAGGACTTCTAGTGTTTAGGAAAACCACTGCACTCTCTTCAATTGGGCCTTTTGGGCTTCCTTCCCATTAGACTGGGCCTTGGTCTCCAGTCTTTGTTCAGATCATGGGCCAACTGGCTAATCTTTAAATCTATGTGTCAGCTAATAATCTGCCTGGTCTCACAGTCAGTGATGATGTCCCATAAATATTACTTATGTGAGTTAGCATATGCAACTCAGTCAAGTATTTCTCAGATCTCCTTACGGGATCAACATACCCACAGTAACAGAATGACAGGGCAAGAGAACAGAAAGATCCTCAAGTAAGCAAAAAGTACAGACCACAGAACAGCAGAGATGCCAGCAAGGTAATTCTTCCTACACTAGAAAGGAAAAAAGTGAAATTCAGAAAAATTGGTTAGTTCATCCAAGGTTGCTCAGACAATCAAGTCTCAGACCAGGGTTTATAAGATTCCTAAAACAATCTCATCTACTTCTCTGGACTGTCTTCTACATAAAGCCATAATCCAATCTGTCTCTCACCACCCTAAAATCTAACAAAATTCCTACATTCTAGGTGAGCTTGACAGAGGACATTCCTGAGTCCATCTTCTTCCTACAGCGAAGCACCCTGAACACTCTCCCCTATGAATCTCCCTAGTTAATTATTTATACCACATGTTAACAAATCAAAATTCTTCCTCTGACTCTTCATTAGCCAACTACATTTGCCCTAACCTGAAAACACTGAAGGTGGTTTAAACTGCAAATGCCAGCCAACCCTGTGCCCCACAGGTAGTATCCTTTCTTCAACAACACTGAGAGATCATAATTTACTGCCACTTGACTATGTCCAAGAGCCCACCAAAAACTCTATCTTTCTGATCTACTTTCCCTGCATGGTAAAACCCAATTAAATGATACTCAAACATGAGCCCTACAGCACTAAGAAAGTGCTACACTTATGCCTTGGGTCTTTTTTTTTTTCCTCTTTTACCTTAATCAGTCATAGATTTAAAAAAAAACTCTCTTTAAATACAAATATAGGTAAAAAAATTTACGAAGAGTTTATTCAGGGAGGCTATGTTCATTCCCTCTTTCTCTCCCTCTATAGAAATAAAACGGGGAAATAATCATAAAGAGAGAATTATAATGTGGTAGATATTACCTGTGGCTAGTTGTCAAAGGATATGAGTTCTGCCAAAACTAACTGTGTGATTCGGGAAAGTTACATCTCTCATTTTTTCATATCTCATAGCAATTTCACTGGCCCATCCCTATCTTACTTGTGATTTTTTTTCCCCTAGCCCCCAAATCTATTCTTCTTCAAGTGTTCCTGCTTTTAGTAAATGGTGTCACTACTGCCCGCCCACTGCCTAAGGCAGAAGCTCACAAATCTTTGCCACCTCTTCTCACTTTCCTACCACCACCAATGAGTTAATAGATCCTACATAGCCCTCCTTCTAAATATATTTAGAATATGTCCTCTTTTTCCTTCATCAACTGTCACCACCTGATTCAAGTCCCAATGCCAAGGCAACCACCTTTTAATCTCTTCCCTGCATCCACTCTTATCCCCAGACAGTCTGCCTGCCACAAAGCAGAGTACTGTATTGTTAGTTAAATGTTGCCCAATTAGTCCCTCTTCTATGTGAAACCCTTCAAAGGCTTCCCATTGCCTTAGGATGGTGTATAAAATTCTTAACCTGATCTACAGGCTCTATGGGTCCATCCTAGTTTCTCTCTCTAGCTTCCCAGCCTCAATTCACAACTCTCCTCCCACTACTGCCTCTATAGCCACACCATTTTTCTTTTCTTTTCCTTCTTTTTTTTCATTTTCCTTTACGTGTTCTCTCCTGCCTGGTCACCTGTGTATGTTTGCTGTGTCTGGAACTATTTTGATCTTTCACCCTTCACTTATTGTGCAGTGATAAATCTGTTTATCCTTCCATTCTTAGCATAATGCTATGTTACCAGGAAAGCATTTTTTCCATGACTCAGACTAGAAAAGATATAATGATATTCAACTATATCCACGTTATTTGATACTCCTCTTTTCAAAAGGTAAAGCCTAATTACACTCCTTCTCCTTAAGAACGTGAACTGTCCTTAGTGACCTGTTTCACAAACAGAATATGGTGGACATGACATGGAGCAACTTATGAGACTAGATCACAAAAGCTATTGTGGCTTCCTGAGTACTGTCTCTCCTATTAGATCATTCACTCTCCAGAAGCCGGGGGCCTTATGAGGTAGTCTATGGAGAAGCCAACATAGTGAGGAACTCTCAACGTGGTGAGGACTCTTGCCAATAGTCACGTGAGTAAGCCACCTTTAAAGTGGATCCTTCAGGCAAGCCTCCCATAACAATATCCCCAGCAGACTTATTAACTGCAGTCTCATGAGAGACCCTGAGCCAGTACAGGCCAGCTGGGCGACTGTCAAATGTCATGGTGAAATAATAAACAATTGTTGTTTTAAGCTGTTATATTTTGGAGTAATTTGTTATGCTGCATCCATAACTATCACAGTGTTCCTAGCATATGAGTTATTAGGCATATTCATTATGTATTCATAATATATTTTATAATTATAACTAAATTATTATTTGTAATAATTTACTTACTAAATAGCTCTCCTGCTTGATAGCAAACTTCATGAAGGTAGGAACTATCATTTTATCCCTCTTGACTGCTAGCCAAGACAGAGCTTACGAAAACATGATGCTCATTAAATATTTAACTATATTAATATATATGAATTAATATGTATGCTAATGCTACAGAGAGACAGAACCTTCTGGTTATTTAATGAGTGCTATTTAAGTGATTGATTTATTCATTATGCAAAATTAGAAAAATAGATATCCTTATGGCAGAATGATTAAAACTTCTCGTTTAACAGTGCCTTCTGGTAATGAGATAAACCACTATATTCCTATAAATATCTGAGAAATGATACTTTCAGCAATAAATAGAAGAAGCAACAAAACCAACTCAGAGTTTTGAGAAAGATTTATACTTAGAGTAATAAACACATTTAAGGAATAAGTAGTTGTCATGATGAAGTGCAAAGTATCATAAATTCTAAATTCCTAGTTTCACAATAAAGAAACCCAATAAACATGTCATTGTCTTTTAAAAAGATCATCTAGCACTTTTTCAGAGTTCAGAGTGGCATTGTGAAAGTGCTACTTAGAGTAATATTTCAGGGAATTTCTGGTCTTTCAGCCATTGACCCAATGAATTAATATTTTCAAAGCAGCCCCAGGTGTTCTATTACATTTGAAAATTCTGTATGTACTTTGAAGACAAAAACTCACTCTAAAGAATTAAAACTCTTTTGCATTAACTGGAACTAACAAGTTATCACTAATTTTTGTATTAATTATATTTATGACTATATAAAATTTATAATAGTAATTTTCTTGTCAGGATGTTGGAGTCTCTCCTTGGAAACATTAGATCCTTATTATACTTTCTTCTTGTCAAGAAGAAATCTTCCAAAATCTTCCAAAATCTTGCTCTGTACTGCATAGGAACTTTGGCACCCGGTTAACTGTATGTCTCTCATTCTCATTCACTCTTACCATCCCAGGTGAGTTCAAAGCCCCTTTGTCTTTCACGCATTCAATAAATATTTATTGCACTTTTATTTTGTGCCTTAGCACAGGATTAAGAACTAAGATCACATAATTGATGGGTCTTCTACTGTCATGTGAGAAATTGACCTTGAACAAGTAAATATTTTATTGCAACTCTCATAAGTACACTACCTAGGAGAACAAAATTCTGTTATATATACATTTTCATATATATACATATATATATATATATACAGAGAACCTATCCAAAAATGCTAAGATATAATCTAAACAAGGGTATCATGAAGATTTGTATGAAGAAGAACGCTTTTTTTTCAGGGAAAGCTTCTCTGAAAAAGTTACATTAAGCCAAGGTTTCTTGACCTCGGCACTAGTGATATTCTGAAGTGCATAATTCTTTTGTGGTTGTGGGGGGCTGTCTTGTACATCGTAAAATGTTTAGCAGCCTCCCTGGCCTCTACCATCTAGATGCCAATAGCATCCCTTCCCCCAGTGTGATGATCAGAACTGCCAAATGTCCCCTGCTGTAGGGCTGACAGGTTTGGTAGATAAACATACAGGAAACCCAGTTAAATTTGAATTTCAGATAAACAACAAATTTTTTTTTAGTATAAATATGTCACATGTATTTGGGACATATTTATGCTTTAAAAGTTACTTGCTGCTTATCTGATACTCAGATTTAACTGAATGTTCTGTATTTTATCTGGCAACCAGACCTGGAACCATGAAATTACTCCTAGTTGAGAATGACCATATTAAGCATGTGTTGATAAGTCTTAAACCTTCAGTCTTTACAGACCATTGATCTTCTGAATCATCTCTGAATTTCATATTTTCTCCACTTTATCAACTCAAATTACTCTGAAGTACTCCAACTCAAAACATAAAATCTCAAGTACTCTTCTCTGATTACCACTTCCTATGCTTCAAGTTCTCAGATTTCCTTAAATCTACCAATCCTGTCCTTAGGCTTTTCTGTGATTTTCAATATTTTGAATTTTTTGCTTATCAGCCTATTAGATCCTATAGTCAAATACTTCAACTGGCACCCTCAAAAAGAGAAACACATTTACCCCTCTAGTGCCCATCATGTCAAGTCCCTAGCGGGGATTAACCTAGTTGATCTTTGTCTCCTTTCTGAGATGAATACTGAGTAATACAACCAAACCAAACTGATTAGTTTCTTTATGTCTTCATGCTCCTCTGTCCTATCCTCTTCAGACAGGTCCCCTCCTCAACTTCTAAACTTGCCCTAACAACTACTGCAAACATTCTTCACGTTCTTCACCCTCAATTTTTTCCCCTCAATCTTACCAGAAATTCTTGCCTAATATGTCACAGATAAAGTCTGTTATGGACTGTCTCCCAGTCTATTAGACTTTGTCTTGAAATGGTCATATTCCTTTATCCATCTATTTCCTTATCATATAAGAGCTTAATTCATCTCAAGTTTTTTTTCCCCCTGAGGCTAATCTTCTACCTTGATCTTATTCGTTTGAATGTCTTCTAAGATTTTATTCAGTGCTGAGGATTTCAAAAGTTCTGTCCTCATTTTGAGCTATATAGATATGGTGTTTTCAACTGATATCTTCCCTCAAATGTTCCTTAAGTACCTCAGAATTGCCCTAAAATTTACTCGTGTGCCAGAGTTGTTGATCCTGACCATTGCTATCAAGCCACATGACATCTCTTGTCCATATCCCTTACAGCCAAGCAGTCAGTAGACCTAAATCTACTTCTATTTAGCATGTCCATCCCTGTTTCCTCCCCTTATTGCTTTTAGACCTTGTTCTGACCTCAGCATCATTCACAACTCATTCCCAATGAAACCTATCCTCCATGTTCTCACTGAAGTGTATGTACGTCTGCATGCGTGTGTGCACACCCGCATGCACACGTGCCACTGCTTGAAACTCCTGCATAAATGTCCATTACCTTCAAGTCAAAAATAAAAATTTCATGATTTAATCCTTTCCTGCATTTCTCATATAACAGCCCTCCCTTGCTCACCATGTTTTAACCATAACAAGTTACTCAGAAGCACCAGTTTCATATTTACAAGCTTTTGTAGGCATCAACTTTCTGTAGTAATAGTCTCTCCATCCTGTGTTTTCAAGCATCATTATCCTTCACTTTTCTTCATTCTCTTAGTCAGCCTCACATGTCCTTTATTCACAAAGATCTTCATTATATGCATTTTATGTTATATTTTATATTCTATTTTCCCATTAGAATATAAGCTCCCCAAGAATGAAAGTATATTCCAATCACTTCCACTATATAAGAGGTATTTAATAAATATTTGTCAATAAGTAAATATCAATAAAGAATTTGGTTGCCATTACTTTCTTCCTCTTACTAATTTCTTTAGTCTCTTCTATTCTTTCTAATTCTATCCTTCTGACCAAAATACATATGCAAATATATTCTAACCCTAAGCACGTGCAAATATATACACACACAGACACAGACATTTCTTCCTGATATATGACTGACCTCCCCATTTAAACTACCTTTTAAAGTTCCTCTTACATTTAATGACAAACTCCTACTTGTTACTTCTTCTCAGAATAATTATTTACAAATTATTATTCTTTATAGCCCATTATCCATTTTCACCATTGTGCTGAAAGTGATTTTTAAAATGCATGAATTAGGGGCATCTGGGTGACTCAGTTGTTAAGTGACTGCCTTCAGCTCCAGTCATGATCTCAGGGTTCTGGGATCAAACCCCACGTTGGGCTTCCTGCTTGGCAGGGAGGCTGCTTCTCCCTCTCCCTCTGCCTGACTGTATAAGCTCTCTCTCTCTCTTTTTTTAAATTTTTGCTGCCAGAAGAGCAGGGAGAGGGAGAAGCAGGCTCCCCACTGAGCAAGGAGCCTGATTGCGGGACTCGATCCCAGTACCCTGGGATCATGACCTGAGCCGAAGGCAGACGCTCAACCAATTGAGCCACCCAGGCATCCCCTGCATGGGTTCTCTCACTCTCTGTGTGTCAAATAAATAAATAAAAATCTTAAAAAAAAAAAGAATGCATGAATTATCTCCTAATTGCTAAATCCACTGACTTTCTTTGTTCTCATTTCACTTACCTTCTCTGTAATACTGGGTACCTCCCACCCATGACGTCATGAGAGTGTATTCACTCCCTCATTCATCAAGTCATTCAATAAATATTTATTGAGTATTTACTCTGTCAAGCACACCACTGAGTACTAAAGATATAACACGCAGCCATCAGAAAGGATGAATACCAACCATTTACAACAATGTGGATGGAACTAGAGGGTATTATGTTGAGATAAATAAGATAATCAGAGAAAGACAATTATCATATGGTTTTACTCATATGTGGAATATAAGAAACAGTGCAGAAGATCATAGGGGAAGTGAGGGAAAACTGAATGGGAAGTAATCAGAGAGGGAGATAAACCATGAGAGACTCTTGACAGGAAACAAACTGAGGGTTGCTGGAGGGGATAGGGTAACTGGGTGATGGGCATTAAGGAGGGCATATGATGTGATGAGCACTGGGTGTTATATGCAACAAATGAATTACTGAAATGTACATCTGAAACTAGTGATGTGCTGTATGTTAGCTAATTGAATTTAAATAAAACCAATAAAAATGTAACAGTAAGCAAGATAGCCTTCTTGCTTTCAGAAGGCTTACAGGCTATAAAGAAACTAAGATTATTAATATAGCTCTCTATTATCATCTTCTCTGTTTCTTTTGGCTTTTTCTCTTTCTCTGTTTACACTGCAAATGAAACAATTCTAAATTCCAATCAATTTGAAATTTTTCTCACTAAATCATTTCTAAGGTGATTTTGTTTACAAAAATTTTAAATCTTAAAATATTAATTCACAAATATCCATCACCTATGCCCGAAGCTCCAGAATGAGTTACAGCTGACTGCTAGATAACCTATCTTACTGGAACCTCAAATTCAAAGAGACCTAAATTCAGCTAACCCTTGATCTCAAGCCACTCCAAATTCTGTATTCACTAACTCAATTAAAGTGACCATTAACTTTTCTGGAAGGCACAGTTTCTAAAAACTTTGAAATTATATTAAACTTTCTTCTTCTTCCCTCTACTTTCTCAGGCTAGTGGTAGGTAGAATTCTAAGAAGAAACCCAAGACTGCTGCACCTGGTGTATGCACATTCTCTCAGTTATTCAGTCAAACATCAATTTAGATGCTTGTATGAAGGGATTTTAGAGTTTAAGAAGGTAGCAAAGCAGTTGATCTTAAAATAGGGAGACTACCCTAATCAAGTAAGTCCATAAAAGGAATTAATTTCTTTCTGATGGAAAGACTGAAAAAAGTATGAAGAGATCTGATGTGAGGGAGAGTCTCCACTGCTGGGTTTGGAGATGGAAGAGGCCATGTGGCAAAGAAGACTGGTAGCCTCTAGGAGCTGAAAGCAACCTTGGCTGACAGGAGCAAGGAAATAGGAACCACAGTCCTATAACCACAAGAAACTAATTTCTTCTACAAGCACCTGAATTTGAAGGAGAACCCTAAGATCCAGATGAGAAAATGACGTGGCAATGACCTTGAAATTATTAGCCTTGTAGATTCTGAGCACAGGACCCAGATAAACCATCCTGTACTTCCGACTTACAGAACTATGAGCTAATAAATGGGTACTGTTTTAAGCTGTGAATTTTGTGGTAATTAACTTGTCATGCAGCGATAGAAAACTAACACAGGCTCTTTTTGAGATGGGTGTTAATTCTCCTGTAACTAGCTCTGCAATGTGTTTCCAGAATGTGTGAATCTTCCCTTTTTTCCCATTATCATTGCCACAACTTATCATCTCTCATGCAATGACTAAAAGCCTACAATGGCCTTTCTATTAAAATATCTTCTCATCTAACAATGTTCTTGAGTAATTATAGTAGGTCCCTCCTCTTTGGTCTCAGAACTTTTTAATGATTTTCATATCATATCATGATAAGGTATGGCACTTATCCAGACAGCCTGTATTATACCTAACTGTACACTTCCATTCCTATAATAATCTCTCAACACCTTGAGGTTAGAAATTGTCCATTTGGAGGGGTCCTTTAATAATGGGGATGAGTTAATATGATTAACTATATGACGCCCAGTGCCCCATATTCCACCCCATTACCTTGTTCAATATGTCCATTTTGATATGATGAAAGGAACACAGAAATTGGAATTATGCCTTCTTAAATGGCTGACTCATCTATTTGGTAGTTTTGTGATTTAGGGCAGGTCACTTGGCCTTTCCGATCTTTAGTTTCTTCATTTCTAGTTACAAAACAAGAAAAAACAAACATGAGGTGACTTATAGGAAATAACTAAAAAACTGAATCAGATTAGATATTACTTAGAATAAAAGTAATCTTTTGTTACTTTAAGCCTATAGTTTGATTTTCTAAGAAAACTAATAAAAATTTCTAGGTCTCCTCAGCAAGATGGAGATAAGGTACAACTGAAAGAGATTAACAACTACACAACAGAAATAATTTCATGAACTAGATGCAGTTCTATCTGGTGATGTCTCAAGTTAAAAGTTATGTTTAACTCAAAATTAAGGAGTGTTCCCACCTACACCACTGTTAATATCACCTAGGCAGCCTGCACTCAGAAGATTTCCTACTGAAAAATCTATATCCTGGTCATCAAGACATCAGCTAGTTAGTCCATCCTTTGGCCTAAAATAAAATGTGAATCTATCATATACAGTTGAAAGAAAAAAATGTGAACATTTTCAGGTAAAATGACTGGTGGGGAAGGAACACACACTACCTGGTTATTAAATTTTTTAAAATAAAATTAAGTGGAAGTCTATAAAATATGTTTTGGCATAATACTGTCGTGTTCCTAATATAAATACAAATGTTGAAAGAGTTTCTCTAAGCCACTCTTTAACAACTTTCCACTTTGCTTATCAGTATCATATTTATCAGTGAGTCATCAAACAGCCCAGATAAGTATCATGTATTTTTCAAACCTGAACTAACTACAGTAACAATGAGGAATTAAATGCCTTATGTCATTTTATTCTTGTTTAAAAAAATTCTTATAGGAAGTTGCCTTTCGTTCCCCTTTTTTGAAAGCACTGAAATGTTTCTGCACTCATCTAAGCAGACTATGACAGCTTCAAAGTCCATTCCAGTTTATCAACAGGGAGTCCACCTCAAGAAAAACAATCTTGCTTTTCTATTACCCAATCTTCCTCTGTTCTTCGGAGAAAAAACTTTACCTTAAAAAAACAACAAATACAACAAAAAAAGAAAACTCTATCAACTTACAGAAATAGTAGGTGCCATCAACTTCACTGAAAATGAGAATTATCTAAAAACCTAAGTGAAACTGCCAGATATTAATAAGGCCTTTGGCTCACAGCTATACGAATTTAACAGATAATTGTCTAGAAACCCTCTGAAATAAATTTATAAATATAAGCTTCAAAATGATCCTAGAAGGTAAAGTAATGAAAATGTTTTTGCTTAAATCAGCTTTGCTTGTTGAAATAATGAGACGACTAGCCGAGTGATCTGTGTTATTTGTAAGCCTCTACAGAAGAAAGCATAGGAGGCTTTCTAAACCAGTATGAAAAAAAGCCCCGTAAAATTTTGGTTAATTAGTAACTAGAAGAGTGCTTCTCAAACAGAGATAATTTTGATCCCCAGGGAGACATTTGGAAATATTCACAGAAATTTTTGGTTGTCAAACTGGAGGTGAAGAGCTCTCTAGCATTAGGTGGGTCAGGTCCAGGGATGCTACTAAACAAATGAACTAAATGAGAGAGACAAAAAAGACTAAAAACAAGGAAAAGAACGTATCATCAGTGAGCTGTGAACAGTAAGCAGCTACATATGCATGTAATAGAAGCAGTATTCTTCTGATTCCACATGGAAAAGTTATATATAGATAAGAATTATTAAAATGTTAAACTGAAGGAGCCTAATGCAGATAGACTTGGAGACCCTGAAGGAGAGGACTGAACAGAGTAAAAAAAAGACAGAAAAATATTTGAAGATTTAATAACCAAAATCTTTCCACATATAATGAAACTATAAACCCACAGATCTAAAAAAGTCAAGACTTACAAACCTGAGGAAAACTACAGTGGAACACATAACCAAAGTCAATGGTAAAGAGAAAACCTTAAAATCATCTAAAGGAGTGAGGGATGAAACATGCTTTACAGTACTAACAGGACAAATACTTGATCCACCTGGAATTCTATAATAAGTTGAAATGTCTTTCCTTCTGACCTTGGGTAAGGGAAACATTGAATTAGGGATAATATCAAAAGCATGATCCATAAAAGAACAAAATTATAGACTGGATATCATCAAAATTTAAAACTCCTGCTCTTTGAAAGGCAGTATTAAGATAATGAAAAGACAAGCCACATATTGGGAGGAAATACTTGCAAATCATATGAGATAAAGAATCATATCCAAAATATTTTTTAAAAAATCATTCAAGGGCGCCTGGGTGGTTCAGTGGGTTAAAGCCTCTGCTTTCGGCTCAGGTCATGATCTCAGGGTCCTGGGATCGAGGCCCGCATCGGGCTCCCTGCTCAGCGTAGAGCCTGCTTCCCCCCTCTCTCTGCCTGCCTCTCTGCCTCCTGTGATCTCTCTCCCTCTGTCAAATAAGTAAATAAAAAAAATCATTCAAAATTCACTAATAAAAAAAAAAACAAGATAAGGCCAAAGGATCTGAAGTGGTATTTCTTCAGGAGCTTACATGGATAACGAATAAGCACACAGAAAGATGTTCTATGTCATTAGTCATTAGGACAATGCAAATTAAACATATAATGACACAATGCTACCCACCTCGCAGGATGGCTAAAATTTAAAAAAACAGACACTAACAAGTATTGCTGAGGATGTGGAGAAACTGGAACTCTGATACATTACTAGTAGGAATGAAGACAACACAATCACATTGGAAAACAATGCAGCAGTTCTTAAAATATTAAATATATATCTGCCAACAGACTCAGTCATTTCACTCCTACGTATTTAACCAAGACAAATGAAGGCATCTGTTCATACAAAGACTTGAATACAAATGTACACAGATTTATTTGTAATAACTGGAAACAAGCCAAATATCCATCAACAGGTGAATGATAAATGAATTATGGTATAAGCATACAATGAAGTACTTCTTGGCAATAAAAGTGAATAAATTTTTGACACGTGATAACACAAATGAATCTCAAAATAATTATATGTTAATATTCTACATGACAACTATTATATTATAAAACCAGGCCAAAAAATCTTTGATTCCTTCTGGGTATGTAAAATTCTAGAAAACAAAAATGAATTTATAGTAACAGAAAACAGCAGCATGGTTACCAGAGGTTCAGGCAGTGAGAAGGGTGAGAGCAACATGAAGGAGAGATTAATAAGTAGCACACGGGCACTTTGGGGGGTTATGGATATGTTCATTATCTTTATTCTGTTGATAGTTTCACAGGTGTGTACATATATCAAAATACACTTTAAATCTGTGCATTTCATAAGACAATTATACCTCAATAAAGCTGTTTCAAAACAAAATAAATATGCATATATAGAGGTGGGTGGGAGATTAACAAAACTGGTATATGGTTATCTTAGTGATCTCCAAATTTTAAGCCTGTGTTTAGAACAGTGTCACTTGGAGAGGGACAAAGAAGACTTTTGTGAATAGTCTACTAAAAGACATTTCTGGACATTTTTTATATTTTTAATTTTCTTAACTTAAAAAATTTCTGTTTTTTTTGGTTTCTCTGTTCTTCCCAGTATTCTCTTTGACTCTTCTTCATCAAAGCCAATGTTAGTTTGTTAGGGAGTAAGAGGATCTATTTTGGAAAAAAAATATTTCCCTGTTTTGAAACATGAACATAGAGAATTAGTGGAAAGGATCATTTTATTTCTAAGGAAGAGAAAAAAGTCTCCTAACTTCCTTCTAGCAGTTGGTTCTCATTATAATGCACAATCTTCCAAAGTATCTTAAACTACCCGAAATCAGTTTAATTTTTCTATGAGAATGAGTAAGTCAATATGTTCCTCTTATTATTTTTGGAAGTTTCTAATTCATAGGAAAATGAACATTCTCTGGTCATTTTCCTCTGGAATATTTTAGTTTTATTGTTATTGTGCCATCACTTTTTTACATGATTTTCATACTAAAAAGTCCTAAAGTAATCTGAAACAGGAAGACTAATAAACCTAAAAGAGATGGAAACAGCTGCTTATGCTGGGGTTTTGAAATGGTAGGCAAATCTGATCTGCTCTGGGACCTTCTTTCTCCCAAAAAATTCTGGCCCTCTTGAATCAAAATCTGAAATTCTATAATTTTAAACCTGATTCTGACATATCTGTTGACAAATTAAATAGCTTAGTTTCATCAATTTACTTACTTATGTACAGTTGTTCTTTTACTTGGGGTCAATGAAGAACCCATCATGTCGTATTATATTATGACACATCATATATATTATATAATTATACAATATTATAATAGAACCCATAAACAGTTAAAAGGTGAAAGTTCTAGTGCTTGCCCTCAGGAGCTTTGGATCTGGTTTGTGTACTTAAGACAAATGGTAAAGAAGCAAAGCAAGTATGTGAAGTTACCACCCAAATGATTATATGGTCTTAAAACATAAACCTAAAAATGGAAGTAAAACAAAAACAAAAACCTAGAAATGGAAGTAAAAAAGGATGGAAAAGAATCAAAGTAAACTTATGGTATAGTTCCTTGTGTTAGCCAGCCCTGAAGATGGCTTCCAATAATCCCCACTGACCCCCCACATTAGATAAGACTGATCTATGTAATGAATAGGATATTACAAAAATGATGGAGGGATGACTTCTAAGGCTAGGCAGAAAAAGCACATGGCTGCTGTCCTTGGAGCACCGGTCTGCAGGATGCTGGCTGCCATGTTGTGAATACACTTAAGGAGCCATATACAGTGGTCCACATGGTGATTAATTAAGGTCTCCTACCAAAAGGCAGCACCAACTTGAGAGTCATGAGTGAGCCATCTTGAAATAGATTTTCCAGCACTAGGTAAACCATCAGGTGATAACAGTTACAACCAGTATCAAAATTGCAAACTGATAGAAGATCCTGAGCCAGGACCACCCAGCTAAGCCACTCTCAAATTCCTAAACCACAGAACCTAGTGAACGTAGTAAATATTTAGTGCTATTTTAAGCCACTTGAGGATAATTAGTTGTACGGCAATAGATGGTTAATGAAGTTAGACATAGCTTGGAACCAAAAGTTGGCTCTATTATCTGTGAACATGGTCAAGTCACTTAACCTTGTCTAAGCCTTATTTTACTCAAATGTGAAATAGAAGTGTTATCCAACTGTGAATATCTTATTATGTCACTGTGATAAGTAAATAAGATAAATAAAAGTATTTTGAAAAAAAATTTTGTAAAACTTAGGATATCATGATTATCACTATTTCCTTTCTTAATATAGGAATTCAACATTTTCTGACTGTTAATTCTTCTATCTCCTGGTTTGATTACAGAAGCATTGTCCATGAAGTGCTCTAAACTCCATAAAGGAAAGGGTGGTTAACAGAGCAAATCTTGGGTAAGGCAACTTCATACATGTGTGTCAGGTGTAATGTTAAGGGATTGATGGGGACCTATAATAAACAAAGAACAAACAACACACCTTGTTACTATATGAGATAGAGTTTGAAAAATTGTAAGAGAATAAACACAGGGAAAGGATATATCTTCCTCCAATACTTTGTATATTCTGGGAGCTATAAAATTGGCTTCATATTGGTTCTGTTGTCACATTTCCATTTATCCAGGTTCTGACTTCCTGTTTTCTGCTACTTATTTCCTCTTTCTTCCTCTGCGTGAAGGAAGAAAGTCACTTTTCACAGGGATTCCTTTGTAGCTAAATGTTTCTGTACTTATCACCTAGATATAAAACCTTATAATAAAATAATAATAATAATACAATTGTGAGGCTTTTTTGAAGTGAAGAATCATTTTGTGATTCCTCTTAGAGAAGTATTTGGGGCCTTACCATGTTTTTCTTTCTTTCTCTAAACCATGCCTAGAGGTTCTACAGTATGTATGAATTTTTTCTCTTCTGTTTCTATAGGCTCTTTCCTTTTAACCTTTGTCAGTATCTTCCAGGTCCTCCTTTGCATCTAAAAATCATAGAACTAAAAATGTTGCTCAGCTATGCTCTAATTGCTGTTGTCCTCTTAAATACAGTCTCAGATGATCGAACTGACAAAACTCAATTTTTATGTATTATGCATGGTATAAATCGTTTCTGCACATGTAGTTGTTACTTAAATATGAGACTACTACTTGGAAAAACAGTACTTGTGTTCATTTGTATAATGAATAAAAAATACTGTGCTCATTAACACTGTTGCTTTTTCAGCTTCTGGACCTCCATCAACTTTCTATCTCCTTTGGACTCTGTGAAGAGAATTAACTCATTAACTCATAAATAGATGTCATCACTGTACTCAATGGTCTACAAATTTCCAAGATTAATATTTCCTGTTTTCTTCTTGGAGACTATGAATTGACAAAATAGCCACAATTAATTTGGCTTAGAAATTGCCATAAAAAATTTCCTCTCTTTTCATTTTGCCAAAGATGTATCATCCCTATATCACATAAAGAGGATGTGTAGAAGGAGACAGGGAAGGAAAAACAGGAAGTAAAAGACTTTTCTCTTGTATTCACGCTCCCCCCCACCCCGCCCTTTCTTTGATGCATAACAGGCTTTGCTGTGTCTGGGAGTATAGGAGGATGTTAAATGTGCAGTCTCATTGACTGCAGAAAAGTCAGGAAGGAGGGGTTTATTTTTGCTTTGCTTTGCCCTGTGTTCATTTTTCCTGTTGCATAAGCTTCTTATCTACATTAATTTTAGCCTCCAAAGATGTTTTGCATAACACAGAATTATAATGTAGTGTCTAAAATAGTGCTGCAAACCATAGTTTCAAATACATTAGGAAGATGAATCATTTCCTTAACATGGGCCACTGTGTTATTTGAAATGATTACTTATGAGACCAAAGCAATACATAATTAAGCAGCATGTGACAAGCAAAAAAGAAATCAAGGAAATTCAGACAATAAATGCTTCTTCAGTTCTTCACAGAGGATAGGAGAAATCTGCAACTCCTTCTCATTTCCATTTTGAAATAAAGGGGTGTTGAGTACCATAACTATGTGTTCCAGTCATGAGTAGAAAGATCTGGGCCACAGAAATGAAAAAAATGGGCTGAGCCTGATTTACATCGCTTAGGACTATGAATCCTCTAAAAATCTATTACTGGGTATACGTTATTGTGTTGAATCTATTTTTCTATTTGAGTTTTACTTCTTTTGTGTGTGTGTGCTAACATTTTTTTTTTACCTCTCTTGAAACAGCTTCAAAATCAAAGTTTGTGCCAACTCTGAGCAGCAAGAAGAAAGGGAAAAGGGGCTAGCTATCTCTAACGCATTCAAGTTTATAAGAGTCTTAGATGTTTTTCCCAGACTTTCACTCCTAACAGCTATACCAGTACCACTGTGAATACTAATGACATGTAATAGAGGGCATCAATCATGGTCCATCCAGGCAAGGGACATAACTATGTACAAAGTAATAGTCCCTCTGGCTTAATGAAGCCTTCTCAAAGAAAAACAATTTGCAT
Source organism: Ailurus styani (assembly GCA_002007465.1). NCBI lineage: Eukaryota > Metazoa > Chordata > Mammalia > Carnivora > Ailuridae > Ailurus > Ailurus styani. The sequence goes on along the minus strand of LNAC01000033.1, from coordinate 4,650,434 downwards.
TCAAATTCAGATAAGCTAGCAGAGAACATGTAAGGGAGGAAAACTACAGTTCTCATCTGAGTCTCAGAAACTAGGTTGTATATTTTTAAGGGCAGATACTGGTGCAGGGAACCATTACCAACGTATCTCTCTTTCTTCCCCTATTTCTTGTGCCCCATCAAAGTCCTGGGCACATAACGTTTATTGAACAAAGGTTGGAAGAAACATAGGAGATACGGTATTAAACTGAAGAAATAGAAAGCAAAAGGTTATAACAGCTGGACTTAATAAGATTTAGATCAGCAAATATTTTTACTGCAATCTTCAAGGTTTGCTGCCAGCCTGCGAAGTTGAAATTAGTATTTCTGTCAGACTTAAGCCTCATCATTCTGCCATCTTCTCAGACTATGTGTCTAATTTCTATATATTCCTCTTTTCTAATGATAAATAAGTCTCAGATGTCATTTTGAAACTCACTGATTTTGGGACCAAAGTAATATAAGGTGGCATTACTGTAAAGTGAAGCTGTAGCTCATTATTGTAAAGAGACCCCATCACAGCAGCTACATCCTTGGAATGAATGAATCAGCTTACAAACCTCACTTTGCAAGAAGTTCCTGATGAACCTTGAAAAACATGTCAACAGAGACCCCCAACTAAGAGCAAGCTGCAACATGTTATAACATGATTTCCCATAACCTGCTTAGGCTTCTGCTATCATTCAAGGCCTTTCTGAAACCCCAACCCCACCATTAACTTTTCCAAACTCACTGGAAATGAAAGTGATTAACAGAGAGTTGACATATCCACATTTTATATGGTAACATATTTGATCATGAATGCAAAGATTGCTCGGGCCAGAGAGCATATATAAATTTAGGTATGAAATTTTCCACATATAGGTGAGTCTTTGTCTAGTTTTCTTTTTTTATTCTCACCATATACAATTTAGAGTATGAGCTTCTACAGGAAACATAATTTTAGCTGAATTCCTATATCTATCTGAGAGAGAAGGTACAGAGAAATATGTCACGTTAGTCCGATATTGCTGCAATAATGCTCTATGACAAACAGCCACAAAATCTCAGTGACACGCAAACAAAAGAATGTTTTCCACTCCATGTGTCAGTAAAGCATGGCACTACTTTGGTCCGTGCATCTTTAGAGCTTCTGGACTTTGTTGCTCTTGGTTCATGCTGGAGCCAGGGCTGAAAGCGCAGTACGTACATGGGCCACATTCTTCTCATTGCAGAGATCTGAAGGTCCTATAGGGACAGGCTAAAACGTGTGATGTCTCTTAAGGCCCAGACTCAGTATGTAAATACTGTCCCTGTTATCCATGGTCCACTGGATAAATCATGTCTTTGGTCTAAGATAATATCAAAGAGTTGGGAAAATATAATCTTGTCATGGAAAGGGAAGGCATAAAAGTTGAAAGTATATTGAAAAATATTCTAAATCTACCACAGCCTCCTTCCTTATTCAAAAATGTTTACTTCTTTCCCATTTGTGAAAAAAAAGCTATCATTCCAAAAATCTCCACTCTCTTCCCCAAAGTATTATCCAAACATAGCATCAAATCTTGAAGGCCAGATGTAGCTCCTCATGACCAGAGACTTATCAACTAAAAAGGAAAATTATCTATTGCCTATACAGGTAACATTAAGCAGTGCAAAAGGGACAGAATAAATCCAGGAAACACTTCCATATAGAAAGGGAAATCCCAGTGGAAAATGTTACTAGGACCCTTATCCTGTGAATACAGACTGTTCCTTGAATAAGCCCTACCTAGTTCTGCTCTCCCTGGAAATAGTGCCTTAATACATTGTTTTCTATAGTTCACAGTTTCATATTCTGGAAGATACTTCATGTGCCGTCCTCTTTCTGAGCCACTTCCAAAGAGCAAATACTATTTTCACTCATCTACTTCTGTGTAATAAATTACCTCAAAATCCAATTCCTTAGAAGAACAGCGATTTATTATTTCTCACGGTCCTATGGGCTACCTGACTCTAACTGATGGTTCTTCTACTCCATGCAGAGTTTTCTAGGGTCACTCGTATAGCTGTATTCAGTTGGGAATCTGTCTGGGGCTGGAAAGTCCAAAATGGTCTCACTCACAGTCCAGCTGTTGGTGCTGGCTATTGGTTAGGGCAATGACATTCTCCTCTGTAAGACCTACTCATGAGGTTCTCATCGTTCAGTAGGACTTTATTAAGGTGTGTAGTAAAGTTAAATGGAGTCGGTTTGAGGCTTTGAAGTGTTATTCCTAAGCCCTATTAGATTAGATCCAAAGTAGTCTCTGGTCTACAGTTCCTTTACCCCCACTACTGAGAAAATATCCTTCTCAAGACTCTACCAAGACTCATGCATTAAAAATTCCCTCTGGGGCGCCTGGGTGGCTCAGTGGGTTAAAGCTTCTGCCTTCGGCTCAGGTCATGATCTCAGGGTCCTGGGATTGAGCCCCGCCATCGGGCTGCCTGCTGAGCAAGGAGCCTGCTTCCTCCTCTCTCTCTCTGCCTGCCTCTCTGCCTACTTGTAATCTCCCTCCCCCCCCCTCTCTCTCTCTCTGTCAAATAAATAAATAAAATCTTTAAAAATAAACAAATAAAAATAAAATTTCCTTCCGTTTTGGCTGGTGGAAGTGCAAATACTCCCAGAACAACATAAGCTCCTGGAGTTGTTGAGAACAGTGCTTTCTTGTTCCCTCGCCAACCTCATGGTCTTTGATGAAGATCAGAACTCAGTCAAAATATGAGGGCTTCTTCTCACTTCACATTGTCTCTGAAGTTCTCTCTGTGCACCTCCCTCCTTTCCCACATTTTCCCCTGAAAATTCAAGCTTGGAATCACTTCAGACTCCCTGAATTTTATTTACAAAACAAAAACAATTGTGTTCTATTTGTTTACCCACTCACTGCACTGAAGCCTAGATACTGCTTCCTGGGCACTAAGCCCAGGAAATCGTGGGATTTCCTTAGTCAGTTTCCTTCTCTCAATAACAGTTCTGCCTATTGTCCAGTGTGTGAAAACAGTTGTTTTGCATGTTTTGTCTGTTTTTTTAGTTCGTCGTGGACAGAGGGCAATTAATCCTTCATGACTGGAGCAGACCCTTAATCAAGTAGTTTTTAGTATTCTATTTTATCTACACTCTTGACTAATTACCTACACTTTGGTTTTCTTTTTTTTTAGTTGCCACTTTACCATTTTATGTTACGTGACTTTGACTTATAAAGGACTACCTTCAGGGGCGCCTGGGTGCCGCAGCCATTAAGCTTCTCTGCCTTCGGCTCAGGGCATGATCCCAGGGTCCTGGGATTGGGCCCCACATCGGGTTCCCCGCTCAGCAGGAAGCCTGCTTCTCCCTCTCCCACAACCCCTGCTTGTGTTCCCTCTCTCACTGTTTCTCTGTCAAATAAATAAAATCTTTGAAAAAAAAAAAAGACTACCTTCATGCAATATTATTCCATTTTACATATAAGAACTAACAGCAACATACTTTAATACTCCCTTCCTATTCTGTGATATTGTTTTCATTCATATTTTCCTTCACATGTTATAAACACTTCAACAGATTATTATTTTTGCTTAAAAAGTAGAATGTCTTTTAAAGAAACTGAAGATATAACAAGATGAGAAAACAAGGTTTTTGTATTCATATGCATATTAATCAAGAATTCTTCATTCCCTTGTATTGATTGATACAAGCTTCTTTCTCAGATTATTTTCTCTCCCCTAATGGACTTCTTTTTACATTCCTTGTAGCGTAGGTCTACTGGCCACAAACTCTTTCAGCTTTTGTTTGTCTAAAAAAGTTTTTTCTCACTTTGTTGCTGGATATAGAATTCTAGATTGACCATTTTGTTTTGGTTTTTTTTCTTTCAACACTTGAAGACAGCCACCCTAACATTTTAGGCTTAGTGTTTTCATTATCTATCTTTCCCCATCCTTTTAATATTGCATGGGTTCTGATGAGAATACAGTAGGCATCCTTACCTTTTTATGCTGTACACGTCTTTTCTTTTCTTTGCCTGTTTTTATTTGTTCCTCTGTATATAGTATGAACATATTCATTCTAGCCTTTTTATGTTTATAGTTTGCATGGTAATTTTTTTCTCTGTACTGTGGACATCCTGACTGTGTATGTATGTGTGTACACAGACACAAAATCCCTTTAAGCAGCATATAGTTGGATTTTGCTTTTTTATTCAAGCTGAAAGTCTCTACCTTTAAATTGAAGTGTTTCCATTAAATTAATTTGGTTGGATTTACTACTGTTTCCCCTCTCTATTTTGTTGTTGTTATTGCTCTGTTCTTTTTTTCCTTCCTTTTTACTAAGTTAATTGAATACTTTTATAATTCAATTTTAATTATCTACTGGCTTTTTTAGCTATACTCGATTGCATTATTTTTATAGGTTACTCAAGAGATTAGAGATCTCTTAACAGATCATAATATATATCCTNCCCCTCTCTATTTTGTTGTTGTTATTGCTCTGTTCTTTTTTTCCTTCCTTTTTACTAAGTTAATTGAATACTTTTATAATTCAATTTTAATTATCTACTGGCTTTTTTAGCTATACTTGATTGCATTATTTTTATAGGTTACTCAAGAGATTAGAGATCTCTTAACAGATCAGAATATATATCCTTTCAACCTACTTAGTATTAATAGTTATTATTCACATAAAATATAGAAAGTATATAACCATATATGCCCATTTACCCCTCTAGTCTTTTATGGTATATTTATATGCTACATCCACATACACTGGAACCTTACAATCCAATATTATAACTTTTTGCATTAAACGATCATGTGTATTTTT
>LNAC01000033.1:4509845-4645603 GCA_002007465.1 Ailurus styani | reverse complement strand
CCTTTCAACCTACTTAGTATTAATAGTTATTATTCACATAAAATATAGAAAGTATATAACCATATATGCCCATTTACCCCTCTAGTCTTTTATGGTATATTTATATGCTACATCCACATACACTGGAACCTTACAATCCAATATTATAACTCTTTGCATTAAACGATCATGTGTATTTTTAANCCTCGATCCCAGGACCCTGAGATCATGACCTGAGCCGAAGGCAGAGGCTTTAACCCACTGAGCCACCCAGGCGCCCAATCATGTGTATTTTTAAAAATAATTAAAAAGTTGTCTTTTACATTCATTCATGCATCTCCATTCCCACTGCTACTTATTTCTTAATGAAATTCATTTTCCACCTGGTATAATTTCCTTTCAATCTTCACTATGTCATTAGTTTTTATTTACCTAAAAACGTCTTTATGTAGCCTATATTACTGAATATTTTTCTGAATTTCAAGAATAATACTTTGTTTTTCGTTTTGTTTTATCTGAATAACTAGAGATGGGGAAGACTTCCAGCACAGTCACTTTTAAGGGAGTAGATCAGGAGATTGGTGTCAGGCTTACTGATTCTGAGATAAATCTCTAAGTAGATATATAAGCCCAGTGGTTAAGAGAGCAGTCAGAATTGGATTTAAAAAATTAAATGTTGTCAGTCTATATAGGAGATAATATGTAGAGCTATGAAACTAGGAAAAAATCAACAAGGGAGTGAAAGTAGATAAAGAAGTGATGGGTGCTGTCACTTAGGGTACAATAACATTAAGATGTTATGTTAGGAAGAAGAGGAAGAAACAATAGAAAGTAAGATGCAGCAATCCATGAGTTAGGAGGAAAATTGGTCGTTTGTTTATTCTGGAAACCATATAAAGAAAAAATTAAGAAAGAGAAAACAATCAACTGTGTCAAGTGCTACTGATAGGTAAGAGAGGAAGAACTAGAGAGAGAGAATCTTAAGCGGGCTCCTTACCCAGAACAGAGCCCAACACAGGGCTTGATCTCACAACCCTGAGATCATGACCTGAGCTGAAACCAAGAGTCAACACTTAACTGACTGAGATACCCAGGTGCCCCAATATATTTATTTTTGATCTTAAAATGTCCTGACCCATTATGAAATTCTCAGATATCATTTCCCAAAATTTCCTCCCCTGCTGAAGGACCTCTTCAATCAACCAAACAGAAATTTCCCCTTGACAACATATTTTACAATCACCTAAGTATGCACATGCTTCGTCTGTGGGGTGACTCTGTAGAACTGTAGACACGTTACTCATAGCTTCATTTTGTTATCCATGATAGAGAAAGGTAATGAGGTCCACCTAACTTTGAAAGTGGTCATTTGAAGTATAGAGTCTCTGATTAAGCAATAAAGGAATGCACAAATTAATAGAATGCTTTAAATTGTCTTTGACTGAATTAATGATTAACATACCTCAGCATGTTCATAAATTGAAATAATTATGGCAAAAATTTTGCCTATGAATTGGAGGATATTATCATTCTGCATGGATAGGTATGTCTCTTTTCTGTGAGCATGAACAAACTTTCAAAATACACAAGACTATGTTATAGTAATTTGCACTGATACCAGAAACCCACATACTTTTGAAGCTGAGGCTACAATTGATTTGCCTGTTGGACTAAATTTATTCTTAATTTTAGCTGAACTACATGTCCATTCATATTTAAATGATATTTAATACCTAATTAGCTGACATGTTTTGATTATTTAAATTAGCAAAAAGGGAGAATGTTAATACTTAAAAAATATCAGATTCTCCACTAATTGCCCCATCTATTACAAATGAATAAAGTATCTGTTTGTGAAATGAAATGCTCAAGGTCACATATCTACCAAGTCTAATCTCTTTCTCTCTCTCTCTTTTTTTTTTCCACTCGGGAGATTCATGGAATTCAAGAGGAGTACATGAGTGGAATTTACTGTGTATGATTCCCCTAATGTTGTTGTTACAAACATTTGTTTTTAAGTTATTTGTTCACTTCCATCATGGACTGTCCAGAGTTTTCATCAGATTTTTAAAGGGTCTGTGATTCAAAAATTACCCAAAACTCCAACCTGTGTTTCCAGCTTCTCAGAATAAGGCACTGATAAAGTTAACTTGTTATTCACACAAAACCACATTAAGATCCTTTAGAAAGAGAATACTTGTCTATACATCTTGGAAGATTGCTATTTGCAACTTTTCCATGCTTGGTCATAAATCACCTTTAAAATAAGTTGCACCTTAGGCAAAGCCATCACCAATCAAAATACAAGCAGAAAGACAAGGGTAAAATGTGTAACTCTTAGGCCATTTTATTCAACTTGAAGGTCACTAATTATATGAAACCTCCTTCTCTGACACAGTGTTTAATCAACTGTTTGAGTAAGATATGCTTTTGTCCCTGCTGGTACTCTGAGTAAATAACATCAACTCACACCCATGTGTACTTGTTCTTTTCTAAAACATTTGTGCGCCATAGTGCGGACAACATTCTTATTAGACTACTTCAGGTGTCATGACTCACAATTTGTGTAACTAAGAGCAGAAAGGGCTTAGATAATGATTAAAAATGAAAAATAACTGACTTTAACTTAAACATCATTCTCTATTGTATTTTGAGTTCTAGCTATGACTTCTCAGATAAAATAAAACTAAAGGCTAATATAAAATATTTATAGGTATTTTCATTATAATCAATTATATAAGAAATGATCCATGAACAAAATTCAATTTTCATGTACTTATACTTCAAAATCAAATTATTCTCCTCTCATTCGTAGTTTTAAAATATCAAGGGGAATTCTATTCACATAGTTCTATCAAATTGCCAAATTACCACTGGCTAAATTTCTGGAGTATCCACTTTTGACTGTAAATGGAAATTTGGAATTTCTTTTTTTTTTTTTAGTCTTTTTTTTTTTAAGGTTTTATTTATTTATTTGACAGAGAGACATAGTGAGGGAGGGAACACAAGCAGGAGGAGTGGGAGAGGGAGAAGCAGGCTTCCCGCTGAGCAGGGAGCCCAAAGCAGGACTTGATCCCAGGAACCTGGGATCATGACCTGGTCCAAAGGCAGACGCTTAATGACTGAGTCACCCAGGTACCCCGGAAATTTGGAATTTCTTAACACTGGAAGAAGGAGAAAGAAAGAAAATACAGGTTACTATCAAAGCAATTGTACAGAACTCTAGTATCTATCAGAGTGTTACCTACAACAGGAATAGAAGGGAGTTTGTCCCATGGAGCCAGAGCAACTAGTTTCTAGCAGAAAGTACCAAGAGTACCATGGAGCAGGAGGATGAAAAATTATACAAAAAAAGGCCAAAAAACAAAACCAGAGGCTGCAAGTAAGAGAATCTGTAAATGAATGTCTTAGACTTAGCCATAATCACATAAAAGGAAAACAATGAAAAGTGGCTTAAACAATACAGAGCTTCATTTCTTTCTTATATAAAGTGAGTCTAAAGTATGCAGTCCAGGACTGTTACAGGGTTCTAGTGTTTACAGTATTGAGGATTTGGGGGAAATCTAGATTCCATTACTAAGGAAACAGTTAAGTCAAATGTGATGGACACACACACAGTCCAGAAGTCAGTCCAGAAGTCAGAAGGAATGAAATGAACGTGTGGACACAATGTAACTAAATCACAAGGGACAAAATAGTGGTGGATGAAAATTCAATAGAATAACAAGACACATAGTATGTAAAAAAAATACACACACACACACACACACACACACACAAAAGTTAACACTACATATTTTCAAGGTTACCTACATTTTCAAAGGTTTCTTAAAGTGGCAACCTACAAAGCAGAAAAACTGGTAGGGAGTAAAGATAAAAAGGAAAAGATTACTGGGGCATCTGGGTGGCTCAGTCAGTTAAGTATCTGCCTTCAGCCCAGGTCATGATCTCAGGGTCCTGAGATGGAGCCCCACATCGGGCTCCCTGCTGAGCGGGGAACCTGCTTCTCCCTCTCCATCTGCCTGCTGTTCCCCCCTGCTTGTACACTCTCTCTCTCTCTCTCTCTCTGTCAAATAAATAAATAAAATCTTTAAAAGAAAAGATTATTGGTAAATGATAGATTGATTGCTAAGTAGACAAAGACACTTTCTAGGGAACCACATTTGTAGTGTCTCATGACACTGAAATATATGAATAACATTATACTGAAATTTTGTGAAAACTAACAACAATATTATCTCAGAAAAGGAATGAGTCTTCCAAGGAAGATGCAAAACAACTGAAAGTGAAAAAGAAAAGAAAATAAAGGAAATAGAGCCTCAATTATGAAATAAATTTAGAAGAGCCTATTTACAGTAATCCAAATCTCTGCAAACAGTAATTTTACATGGCTTCAAATTCTTATGAATGAGTATCTAAAAAAAGAGGGACTTAAAGAACTAGTCACCACTAAGATTTCTTTTTTTTTTTTAGTTTTATTTTAATTCCAGTTAGTTAATATGCAGTGTTCTATTAGTTTTAGGTGTACAATATAGTGATTCAATTCTAGAAACTAAGAGCATCCTTTAAATCAGCCAACGAGAAAAAGGGAACCTCACTCAGTCTTATGACCCCAAAGAAATTAATTCTGCCAACAAGAAGAATGAGCTTGGAAGGGGATTCTTTACCAGAACTTCCAGAAAGGAAGACTAGTTTGTATCTTAATTTCAGTCTTGTGATTCCCTGAGTACATAGAGAGTCAAGCTCTTCTGTGCTTCTGCAGTACAGACCGTGAGCTAATAAGTGGTCATTATTTTAAGTCACTAAGTTTGTGGTGCTTTGTTATACAGCAATAGAGAACTAACACACCATAACAACATCACTGCAGTTTCACCGTGGCATTTTTTTTAGGCAATGTGACGATACGCATTTACCCTATGAGTAAAAAAGAATTATATTTCAAATTAACAATTTTAACTATCATTTTGAGTACAAAGGACATGGTGGCCCAAGTCTTTTCAATGAAAAATGAACTAACTAATATCTTAATGCAGCATTCTTATGAAAAATAATAAACACTGATGAGCTATTATTACAAATATAAAAGTTCCCCAAATTGCCTAAAACAAGGATTTATTCCATTTGATTTTAATAAAAGTCATTATTTTGAATGACAGCTGATATTAAAAAAACCAATTTGAAAGTAATCAGAAATTATTTAAGTATAAGTATAAATTATTAAAAGTTCACCAAAAGCAGCACTAACTAGAGAAAGCACATTCAAGTAAAACAAGGTATCAGCTCCAGTGCTGACTATACAAGGAGACTTACATGATTTGGGGAGAAAAAGCATTTAACACTTCGGCCTCAGTTTTCTGATCTCTACCAGTTTAGACTAAATTAGCTCAAAGGCCCCTGTGAACTAAACTTTGATATTTATATTAGAGAAGAACTGGCTAAAAGGTAAGGTATATTGTTGAAAACAAAACAAATAGTATAAAAAGAGAACCTGGTAAATATTTTAATGTAACACATTTAAAATGTGTATTTGAGCAGCTTTTCCAAAGAAAACAATATATAATAACTGTTTTGAGCAAATTAGATTATATATAAAAGCCTTATAAAAAATAATACTGTATATTACACATAGGATTTCAAGAGACTATTGAAGTCACTTCCATTTTCAATTTCAGGTAAAAAACTTTTTGAGACACAACACAGAATGTAGGAATGAGGCAGGGGGCAAAGAAGGTAAAGAATCAAAGAAGAAAAATATGACTTTTCCCTGAGAATATCTAAAATCTCAAATCAGAGAAAACCAATTCAGCTAAGTGAATGAGAAGAAAAGCCCAAGAGAGTAATAAGAAAGAAATTAGGATGAAACACTCAATGTAAAGAAAGAATGATGCGAATATTCTTCAAGAAAGAGAATGAGACATCTGGGAAATAGGAAAGGCTTGTCAGAATATAAATAATGATCTAGATTATCATCCTCAGGAAAGAATCTGCCAGACTTCAACAGCAATGGGAACCTTATCTATTATAACTCTATCTCACCTAGGCCAACTTTCTGGAAAATTTTGACATCGACAGATTTCCTTGAGCAAATAATAACTACCATAGATCTGTCAACTTGGTGAAAGCATCCAGTCAAAAATAGTCAATATAAAAATGAAATGCTTCTAGGTGAGCTGCTTAGAAAGAGTAAATTGTGCAGCAGCACAAACCTCAATTACCAGTTATCGGCAGGGTCTGCCTATTTTGAAGCCCACTCAAGCATCTGTCAAGAATTCTGACATTAACCACTATTTTTCCAATAGGAGGAAAAAATAACTGTCACCCTGCCACTTCTCAAAGTCCTGAATTCAGAGACAGGAATTCTGAGATGGGGGCTGCCCCTTCTTGGAGATATCATTTACCAACTAGATCCCAAAGAAGGGAAGTGGTTGACAGAAGACAGCCCTTGAACCTGTCTGATGCTTCTTAGGGGAAGAGAGAAACAAAAGCTTCCTTGTGGATAGAATTTGCTAATTTCCACTTGCCCCATCACCTGCCAAGCATTACTGGTTTAACATGGTATTAAGTAATAGACTTCAGAAGTGTGACACGCTGTGTACATAGCTATTATATGGCTCAGTCCACACAGCAATTTGTAGAAAAAGGCAATAAAGAAACATTCACTGTTATCATCTTTATTGCAAAAAAATTGGTGTGAGTCTAGAACTTCCCAGTCGCATTTTCCCTGCCATCTACTGCTAAGATGTTCCACTCAGCATTTTCATCTTCCTCCCTAGTGTGGAGTGGAGAGGCCTTTTGCTGAAAAGCCTAACTCCAAAAAAACCTACCTTATGCTGTTATTTAATAATTTAACTCTTAAAAATTTTGCATCCTTTGTCACTGTAAACACCTTCAATTTACAAGTAACAATAGTTAGGACTAGAAAAGAATAAAACATACAAAGAAAAGACACATAAGGATGCACAATGAAAAACTTCCCTTTTGAACCTCAAATCTTCCTTTCCTTCTCTAGACCCAAGTAGGATATTTCCAGATTTTGCAAACATACCATATGCTCCTGATTCCTTAATATTAAAAGCTGCCTCATCTTGCTTTATTTAAGATGATATTTATAGCTCCCTCTGTTCTGTATGTGAGTTGTTAAGCATTTATCCATGATCATTAACATTTATTAGAATATTTCTACCAGGTTTCATAGAGCGAATTCTATTCGGGAGTTATTGCTCCAAACTACTGCATTCTAAAGCTGGGAATCAGAGGGTGGGGAGAAGGCATAGGGGGACTCTTTAGTAATATTAATTTTTTCCTGTTTTATGTGGTTTTTCATTAAATAATAATAACACTATTAGAATAGTCCCAATAAAAGCACTTCACCCTGGAGGGAGTAGTTGGCTTCCGTCTTCAGCTTCTTTCAACAACCCCAGTACCATATTGGATTCAGTTTGAATTCTTAGAGGTGAGAAAATACACCCGAGTCCCATTCAGTTTTTCTACCTTTGAGCCAACCATTCAAGAAAAGACCCGGCCTATTTTGACGGTACTTATCTAAACTAGATTTTATTTAATTCATAAGTTATATATTTATTATTCATTGCAATATACTTGATATATGATATTGATGGAAGTTACATGATAAACCTACTCAAGTGGTAATTTTTCCAACTATTTTTGGTCATCACCTTCCCCTCCTCTTCCTGAAACTACTTCCTGAAAATACACAGAATTATCACAAGTAATAATCTTCTCTTGACTTATTATTGTCCTTATGTTTCAAAGAGAGGCCATGGATACCTCTCCTTCATTTACTTGAAACAATATTTTTAAAGTAATTATAGCAGTTTATCAACACTAAGGGACTCATGTAAATGTTTAATAACCATTTTTCCATTAGTGAGTATTTTAAATTACTGATAATTGGATCACACACCCACACAGTGACATAATCATATCATTCTTATTATGAAGTATAATATTGAAAGTTGGGCCAGATGGTTTTGTTTTGTTTTGTTTCCCTTTTTTTAAACAAAGTTTCATACCTAGGAGAGACTTTTATGCATTTTTACAAACCCATTTCTTTATTAAACAACAATACAAAGTTAAAGTTAACAATGAGCCTTTATTTTTGTTACATCTAATGCCATGCTCATATAATACTGATCTAGAATTTATCATGCTATATTGTCTTTCAGTAAGAGTCTGTTTGTATATATAAAGCCAATGAATATAAATAAATTTTTCTTGGTATTTTTATATTGCTAACATTAATTACATTTATTGATTATTCAGTTAGAAGCACTAGCAACAGTTGCTAAATTTCCATATTGTAAAAATGACTGTGTTAAATATAAAATAAATAAAAGCTTCATGTTTTAAAGGAACTATTAAATATAATATAAATATATTCTTTACAAATATTAAAAAAAAATTCCAGCTAAGTCTTGGACTTAGAAACACACAATGGAATGCACTCTTGTTTTCCTCATACCCCATTTTATAGCATTATTTTTCCAGCCTCTCAAATGTAGAGCTTTATTTATGAGATGGAAGACTCACTGGTATTAGAATAATTTAGCATCCATTACTCTGCCTTCAAAAGGTTCTGAAACAGAACCAGGCCATATACACAAACACTAATATAGCAAGGCACTGAGATATTAACTCTTGAAGAAAAAAAATTGCTTGTTACCTGTAGTTCATGCAGATCAGGAAAGGGCTGGTTAAGAGCCTATAACTGATTTAAGAGGAGACTCTAAAATCAAGAAGTTTTAATAATGTCTTCTTATGTATTATGTTAAGAATCATGTGGAGTGGCTGGGAAATGGAATTAAACTACCCTAATTAAATAATCAAGTGACCTGTTCTATTTGTATTTAGCCAAGATATCCAGAGATTCCCCAGGCATATCAAGTTAACTTTGTCATACTTGTTATTAATCAGTAAAATGATTTATTCCTAGAAGGTTTTTTCTTTAAGATGTAAGGAAAAACTAGAATATTATGAAGTTAAAGGCTTTTGGGTTTTTTTTCCTTGATGTTTGTTTGTTTTCTCTCTCTCTTTTTAAAGATTTTATTTATTTATTTGACAGAGAGATAGAGAACACAAGTAGGCAGAATGGCAGGCAGAGGGAGAGGGAGAAGCAGGCTCTCTGCCGAGTGAGGAGCCTGATACGGGACTCGAACCCAGGAGCCTGGTATTGTGACCTGAGCTGAAGACAGCCGCTTAACCAACTGAGCCATCCAGGCACCCTCCTTGATGTTTTTAAAATGAAAAACTATCCTAGAATTCATAGGGTAACTTGATTTATTATTACTGGTATTTTAATTATTGGCACTTATTTTGCCTATTGCATGGATTTTTAAAGGAAAATTGTATATACGAATATTTAAAGATTTTATTTATTTACTTACTTACTTGCTTATTTATTTACTTACAGCACAGGGAGGGACAGGGGCAGAAGAAGAGGGAGCATCTCAAGCAGACTCCATGCTGAGTGCAGAGCCCCATGCAGGGCACCATCCCATGACCCTGAGATCATGACCTGAGACGAAATCAAGAAGTGGTTGCTTAACCAACCGAGCCACCTAGGCACCCTGGAAAATTTTATTTTTAAGGCAAGTTATATATTCTATACTATGCATATTACCATACAGTAAAATTCACCCCCTTTGGTGTTGAGTTTTGCAAATTTTAACCAACATGTGGTTCCATAACAACACTACATTTAAGATGTTCTGCTTCATCATCCCCTAAAAATCCCCTTATATTTTTTGCTTGTTTGTTTTTTTGTTTTGTTTTGTTTTTTGTTTTTTTTTATATCTTCCCTTGTGTTTCTATGCAGAGTATCTACCCTACCTCAGGCTTCAGGTAATGTTTAATCATTAATCTGTCCCCATAATTTTTCTTATTTCAGAATGTCACTTAAATGAAATAATACATTATGCCAAGTATCCAAGTCTGGCTTCTTTTACCTAATGTATTTAAGACTGATCCATGTTTGTTGTATATATCAACAGTTCATTTCCTTAAACTGATAAACAACAGTTTACTGTGTGGATGTTAACAGTTTATTTATTCATTTACCAGTTGGAGGAAATCTATAATCTTTGCAGTTTGGGGCAAGTATGCATAATGTATCTGTGTATAGAACTTTTTCTGTGAATGTAAGTATTCTTTTCAGGTGGGATAATACTTAGGAGCAGAATTGCTGTTTGAGTAATAAGTTTAACTTCATAAGAAATTTCCAAACTCTTTTCCAAGTAACTATGAAATATGATGCAGTCATTAAAATACTAACATATAACTACTGACATGAAGAGATGATCACAGAATTTTTCAGTGAAACTTTTTTAAAAAATAATTGTAGATCTGTACACAGTTGTAATAGATATTATAGAGAGATCCCATGTATCCTTTAACTAATCTCTACCAGTGGTAACATCCTGTAAAACTGTAGTGCTATATATTATTCAGAATATTGGCATTGATACAATCAAGATACAGAACCATTTCATCATCACATGGCTTCCTGCTGTTGCCCTTTTAAAGTGACACCTAGATCCTCCTTCCACTTCCAAATCCTGACAACCACTAATCCATTTTCCATTTTCTATAAATGAAATCACATAATATGTAACCTTTGGGATTCATTTTTATTTAAACTCAGCATAATTCTTTCAGAATTTATCAAAGTCGATGTAGTAATATTATTTGTGTAAAATATCGAATTATAAAATGCTTTTCATAAATTAATTCCATTTTCTATACTTGATTATCTACCTAAAAATATATATTCTAGAGCAAAATGATAATAGTGCATAGGAGTAATGACAGAAAATAGGAGTATTTGTATTCTTTTTATTATACTTCTCATGTTTATGATTATATGCATGACTTACACAAGGAAAAAATATAAATCTAAAATGAGGAGGGCAAGGGGAGTTTCAAGGGAGATGTTTAGCTCCATGTGGTTAGTGAGTGGTTAACACAGTAGGCTTCATGGTTTTCATGTTCAGATAAAAAGAAAATACATTTGTTCTTTTGAAGTGGAAAACACCTCTATGTCACTAAATTCTAAAAGGAATATGTCATATAAATCCTTTACAGCGGAAACAAAGCTATCAATGCACAATGTGTTTACAGAGATTTAGCAAAGGATGCAAAATGTTCCTGACACATTTTTTTCAATTCTCTAGGAACTCCAAGGGACTAACATTAAATTATAAATTGGTGTAGTCTTAGCTAGATTCTTAGGATTATCTCCTCCCAACTATTGTTTGTCTTTTGGATGTTTTCCTAAACTGACCCTTTATTTATAGGAAATGATGAGAGAAAGTGAGTCTAGCCTGAAACTGATTAATAGGCCAACAGGTCTGATTAAAAGGTTTCTACAAAGCAAACTGATTGGCAGCATCAAATTTAAATAACACATTGATTTGCTCTCCTCCTAATCTGATTTGATAATTGAAATTAATTAAAATTGGGATTCCCTGGGTAGCTCATTGGGTTCACCGTCTGCCTTCAGCTCAGGTCATGATCTCAGGGCCCTGGGATTGAGCCTGCATCAGGCTCCTTGCTCAGCAGGGAGCCTGCTTCTCCCTCTCCCTCTGCCTACTACTCTCCCTGCTTGTGCTTCTCTCTCTCTCTGGTAAATAAATAAATAAATAAAATTTTTAAGGAATTAATGAAAATTGGTTTGACACTTTTTTTTTAATTTCTTAAATACAGTATTAGAAAATACTATTGTGATTGTACCCTATTCTGCTCACAAATTTTTTTAGGAAGAATGAAAGGACTAGAATTTCTTGCTGATAGTGACCACGTGATTTTTCTGGAAAATTAGGAAAACAACTTCATTTTCTTACCAGATACTCATTTTTTTCTTGTAATAATTCATTACTAACACTTAATAGTGGACGTCATAACTGTGCTAGTGCAGTGTCAACAGCAAGAAAGCTATGAGATGCCCCTCCTGGCATCTGAGTGTTGAGGTCTCACTCTTAGTAAATGTCTAAAGAATGAAGCAATGCGGGTGCCTGGGTAGCTCAGTCAGTTAAGCATCAGTCTCTTAGTTTTGGCTCAGGCCATGATCTCAGGGTCAGAAGATCAAGACCCATGACAGGCTCTCCACTCAGCTGGGGGGTGGGGCTTACTGCTTGAAGATTCTCCCCCTCTTCCACTCCTCCCACTCATGGGCTTGCTCATTCTCTCTCTCTCTCAAATAAATAAATCTTTAAAAAAAAAAAGAATGAAGCAATGGTAGGGCTGGATTGAAATTGTCTAAATATCTAGAATAGCTGCCCTTCTAATAACAGAAAGCTGCCTGGTTATTACATTCTGAGATAAGCATTCCTAATAAAGGATTATGAAGCAATGTTGGAAAAAATAAGTTATATTTGAAAATGGCATCAAAGAGAATTAAAAATATTTTCAGTGAATAATTGCTAAGTAGATTTTTAGCCATGCAGGCTCAGTAGCACTGTATAATTAGCTAACTTTATTAGCTACCAAACATCAAAATGCAAAAGAATATGTTAGCTACCAAAACAAAAGAATGGAAAGTTAGTGAATACATTGTATGGACAATTATAAAATTGGTTCCTACAAATGCTACACATAGATAGATGTAAAATCATTGTTACCCAGTATATGTTTACACTAGATTATATAGTCGGCCTCATTCCTACACTCTGTGTTTAGGAAATGTTGTTAGGCAGAAATCAAGAGCTAAAAACTATATAGAAATAGAGGAAAACACTTTCTTAGATTTAAAACCATATCTCTCCCAGATGCAACATAAACTGTCACTCACCAAAAATTATAAAGCAAATCTTGGGTCCTAAAGGAGAAAATCTAGTAAAAATAACTTTCATGTCCAATATAAACAGACATTTCAACCATAAGTCTTGCTAAGTTAAACCTGTACCCAATACTCCACAGCATGACATTTCCATAAACCCCATATAATTTGTTGAGGAAGCTGGACATGGCTTATTCCCATACCAGTTTCTTCATAGAGCAACTTGGAGTTGTTCACTGTAGATGGCTCAACCTTCAGCTCAATTCCCTCTCTCTATTCCAAGTTGAGCCAAATGCAAAGGGAGAGAGAGAGAGAGAATGTGTAGTGGGTTAAACAGCCCCCCCCAAAAAAAAATTCATGTCCATTTGGTAATTCAGAATGTGATTTTACTTGGAAATAGGATCTTTGCAGATATAATCATCTAAATTAAGATGAGGTCATACCAGGTTAGGCTGTGTCCTAAGTCCAGCAACTGGTCTTCTTATAAGAAAGAGAAGACACACAGAAAGACACAGGGAGAAGAAAGCAGAAGATGATGGAAGCAGAGATTCCGTCAGTAATACAGCTACACGCTAAGGAACACCCAGGGTTGCTGGCAACCATTTGAAGCTAAGAGACAGGCCTGGAACACATTCTCCTTCAGTGCCTCCAGAAGGAACTAATCTTGCTCATACCTTGTCACAGAATAAATGTCTGTTGTTTTAAATGACTCAGTTTGTGGTAATGTGTTATAGTAGCCCTAGGATCTAATGTAGAAGGTAAAAGAACCAATGTGAGCAAAACTGAATTGGTCAGATTAGAGTCACAATTTCCTTTGTTCACCCACTTCCCATTTCTGGACACCACCTACCTTCTACTTCTTCTTCTTCTTTTTTTAAAAAATTTTATTTACTTACTTGTCAGAGAGAGAGAGAGAGCACAAGCAGGTGGAGTGGGAGGCAGAGGGAGAGGGAGAAGCAGGGTCCCCACTGAGCAAGAAGCCCAATGTGGGACTCGATCCCAGGAGCCTGGGATCACGACTGACTGAGCCATCCAGGCACCCCCTCTACCTTCTACTTCTTCTTTTTCTAGGCATCTCATTTTTATTTAGCCTAATTTAATACTTCTATGGTTAGACAATATACTCTTCATGATTCTGATCCTTTGAAATTTCATGAGACTTATTTCATTGTCCAGCATAAATTCTATCTCAATAAATCTTCCATATACAATGATCTCCAATCTCCTCTACTACAATAAGAAGGAAACCATTTTTTGGCCATAACTAGCATAGAACATTCTAGTTCCCATTCTTAATTCTGCTCAACTTCCATTTTACAGCGAAACTGAGAAAATCTATCCAGTGATCCTGCTACATAAAGTCTTGAAAGAGTATTTTCTGTATTCTAAATAAACATTTTACAGAATATCAGAAGACTGAACAAAATATGATTTAACATTTAAAGTAGGAATTTTGTACTTACTTTTGTTTTTCAAAAAAAAATGCTGTTTGGCTAATACACCTCATGGTAAGACCCTACATCCTTTTTTTTTTTCAAAATACATATGGATTTTTTTATTACAAGTTTCCTCCTGGTTTATTTGTCCAAAATAAAGCAGCTCAGAGTGATCTGGGATTATGAGATAAATCTCTGAAATCAGATTTGTATCCGGAAAGGTAAGAATTATTTCTACACTAGCTAATTTTTATTATTGTTATTATTTCAAGATTATGGTATTTGGACCTGATGTATTTTTACTATAATTGGTAGCTGTTAAATTGGCCTTTTTTTTTTTAACATGTTCTGCCACTTTGTATATGTGGTAGGCAGAGTACTTTCATAATGAGTCTTTTATAAGAAGAAAGAAGCAAGACTGAGTACTTCCCTGTTTTACCACAAGGTAAGATGGCTGGTTTTCTATACATTATAGGAAAAAAATGTGTGTATATATGTATATTTTGAGAACACTGGTTAATGACAGTAACATAAAACATAACAATAATAATATAAACTGTGTTCTTAGAATATCAAATTATATAGATGTGGTTGGTGAATAAGGCTACAAATTGCATATTAAATGGTAAAAAAGACTGGAATAGAAGTCCTTACAGTCTATTTACCAGTTGATGACACACCTGAACAAAAAAGATGACTTGTGTCAATTTTATAGGTTCCATCCTGTCTGGTAAAAAGGGTTAATAAATATACCTCTACCAGGGGATTCTGGTTATGTGAATAATATGTCTGAAACCACCCACCAA
Organism: Ailurus styani; assembly: GCA_002007465.1. Lineage (NCBI taxonomy): Eukaryota > Metazoa > Chordata > Mammalia > Carnivora > Ailuridae > Ailurus > Ailurus styani. The sequence goes on along the minus strand of LNAC01000033.1, from coordinate 4,630,589 downwards.
AACTCCAACGTAACAACAAGTGTAAATCATCTGCACCATCCAGATGCTGTTCTTTCAGAAAATTTAAGGGAAGAGCTCTGTTCTATTTTTTCCCCCAAAATTCTTCTCATAGGGAATATACTTTGTTCTTAGTTTCCAATTCATTTCTCCTAATGGCCCTCAAGGGAAATTAATGTCACTACTTTATTTTTATAGATGGTGGGGAAAAGAATTGACCAGATTCTTAAGGGTCCAGCAACAGATCCAGTGGGAATGGCTGAATGGGAAAAAAAAAGGAGCAGTCATCTAGGATGGCAGTCTTTGCAAAGTGCTAAATGAGGCACCAGAGAGGAGCAGAGCAAGAACCATGCAAAGGCTTTTAGTTCCATCTCTGCATGAGTTCATCTGTTGTGTTCCCTTCTATGCCTATAGTCTGTACCTTAACTTAAGCTAGTTATTCCCAAATCCATTTGAGAAGTCAAAGACAGAGTAAAAAAAATCTAGCCAAGTGACTCAATGTTATGTATAGTACTTTGCCAGTAGCACGTCTTCATGTAGGAGAGAGAGAAAAATAAAGTAATAAGAAAGTCACTGAAGCTTAAGAGCAGCTACTCTCCCTGAGGCTCAAATCTTAGTTCTCCTATTTACAGGCGGGTATTTTATGCAGTATTTCATCCTTATCTCTAAAATAATACCTACTTCAAATACGTATGAAAAGTTAATAGCAATTTAAGTAAATCTTGTCATACATTTCACGGAACAGAATAAATATTATTAGTCACTTCTGTTATTTTGACTAGTAAGGCTGCCAGTCATCTCCGCACACATACCGAAGGCCTCTTATCTGAACGTTTATCCCCTGCTGTCACTGTCAGTATATGAAGGAGGGGGACATGCCAGATTTTGCATAGCACTCCATTTCTCAGTGCTGCTACCTGTCAGGCCCCAGGACTTCAGTGACAACAAGAGTAACGCTCAAGAAAAACATTCTGGACTGTTCAACACTGCCACCAATCATCCAAAGCTTAGCTGAGCCTGGCTGTGTGCTCTGGATCACCTTACAGAAAAGAGTAACCACAATGAGGACTATCATTTTGCTATGGATAATTCTGATAATTCAGTCATCTAGGTGATGTCACTTGAGTTCACTGCATTTCTGTGGCTATTGTATCCAAACTCCGAAGTATTTCTAGTTTGGGGGAAATGGCAGCTCTAACTTAATTACTTTCAAATGTATCTGTGAGATTCAGTTTGTCTTTATTCTCTCAAAAATACATATAATCTCCACAGCACAACACTAGGATTTTTCTTCTTTGGGGAACAACTATGACAGCCTGGGCTTCTGATTCTTTTTTTTTTTTTTTTTAAAGATTTTATTTATTTATTTCACAGAGGGAGAGAGATCACAAGGAGGCAGAGAGGCAGGCAGAGAGAGAGAGGGGGAAGCAGGCTCCCCGCTGAGCAGGGAGCCCGATGCGGGCCTCGATCCCAGGACCCTGAGATCATGACCTGAGCCGAAAGCAGAGGCATTAACCCACTGAGCCACCCAGGCGCCCTGGGCTTCTGATTCTTTCCCACATGCTCTCTGATTTCAGCGTGAACATTTGAGATGAATGATAAAAATGAAAAAATGCACATTTAATGTTCTCATAACTGCCTGTCATAGCAGAATCACATCACCAAATAATAAATAATGTCCTTTGATATATAGGTGTGTTTGTTTTCATTCTATACACAAATGAGAAACAGACGACATAAAACTAAAAAAAAAAAAATGAGACATGGGAGCAGATGTTACCTAAAGGCCTTCAAACCAATTTCTCATTCAAATTTTACTTTCTTTATAGACTTCACCATCCAGGAAAATGACCTGCAAATGCCCAAGTCAGCAGATTTCTCTCAGAGGAATCTCATTTACATCCTTTTTATTGGCCCTTGGGTACATTTTGGTTCTTGTGACAGTTTATTTCCTTGTTTTAATTATTTTTTATTAGAGCATTGTGATGTAATGTGCTTTGGGCTGTTTGTATGTTGCAAGATGTTCATTTGCAACATAATTGAACTCATATTTTTCTCTGTCCCCCGAGCAAAGGTTAGACCTTGAAATTCTGCATATTATAGCACTTCTCCTGATTGCCTCACAAACTGAATATGTATAATTATGTGTATTTCAAAATATGGCAATAAAAATTATGTAAGTATTTTGCGGGACACATTGTGAAGTCAAATTTGTAATTTCCTCCTAAACATACTCATTCAATGTGTACTATGGTGAATCTCTCCCGTTCCTAATGGAACAGAAAAAAAAATCATAAAAGAAATTAATTGGAAATGGGTCAATGAAAGCTGAGAATAAGTTCTGACTATACAATTTACTAGCCTGTGGGGTTTGGGACAAGTTCTTAATCTCACTAAGCCTAACTTACCTCATATGTGTAACAGAAATAACACGTCATTTTGAGAAATCAAAAAAAAAATTGTGTATGTGAAATTCTTCTATATTTTAAAGCATTATTCATATATGTGTGATTGTTTGCCGAACATCTTCAAGGACTGTACCCAAAGGTGGGATGTTAACAAAGATCCAAAGATTTTCTTTTTGTAACTTTTGCCTGATAATTCGTGTAAAAGTGCACTTGAAAATGTCCTCTCTACCAGAAGTTTTCAAAATGTCATGCACATGCACAAGTACCTTCAGATTCTGGCTCAGTAGGTCTCTCGGATGGGGCCCATGATGGAGGACGACTCATAGTATGAGCCAGGAGCTGTGCCTGCTGGTAAATGGCTGTCCCCCATCCATGCCAGTGAGATAAGGAATGTGAATCAACACAATGGTTCCTTCATAACGCAAGTCTAGTTATGAAAAGATGTCAGCTGTACAAAACAGAATATTTGGTGATGCAGCTCATTTCCATCTGGCTGAAACTCCCTTATCCCAGTGTGAAGTGGGAAACAATCAGTTCCGTCAGGCACTTTGAGTAGCACTGTTTCTGACTGATAGCGGAAGAAAACATTTGAAAGGTCATTTTATTTTTCATTTGTTGCAAAATTAGTGTCAGTCTGAAGATTCTAAAGCAATGGTGCTTTGGGGAAAAATGTGTTTGTCCTAATGGTTAATCAGCAAAATGTTGGACTCTTCGAGATCTGAGCCAAAATTCCTACTCTGCCATTTATTAACAGTGTGGTTTTTAGGCAAATTATGTAACTTCTCTAAACCTCAGTTTTCTCAACTACAAAGTGGGGATAATGACACCTATCTCACATATCTCATTAATTTTACCCCCTTCCAACAAACATGCAGGTTCTAGATAAGGGAGTCATGGAAGTAAATAAGACAAAATTCCTGTTTATACCTGATGCCATGATCAAATGAGATAATAAATATTATCCTTATTTTTCTCTTTCCCAGATCACACAGCCAAATTCCCAATTAAATATGACATGGTGAATTACGATTTTAGTACTGTTACAGAAATAAAATTTGAGATAATAAAACAACATCTGATAGGCAGTATTGTATTGACCCATATTTCTTGAGGTCAAGCTGACCAGAATCTAAAACCCACTTTTAACTGCCCTTAAACAAGGCAAATCACTTAACCTCCCCAAGCTTCAGTATTTATCTCTAAACGCAGTGATGGTAAGTGCTATTTCCCAGTAATGTTGAGGAAATTCACTGAAATGTAAAGCACTGAAAAAAATTGTAGCTCTTTTATTAACAAGGGATCAATCCAAATCTGGATTAGACAGACCATTTAAAGATGGCTGACATGGACCATTGCAACTCTTTTGCTCACCAAAAACTAGGACTGTGAGTGACTCCCAATGTATTTCTCATGCATACTTCAGACCATGACATTAATAGTTATTCAGTATTTGTCAAAGGAAAAGAAGGGAGGAAAACATAGGAAGATGGAAGGAAGGGACAGAAAGTAAAAACAGGATGACAGAGGCCAAGGATGCCATCACACAATACCATCGATGTGATCAGGCTGGTACCATCAGCTCATTGTACTGAAATTACTACAGTCCACACAAAATGTATACCCCCTTTCTGCTGCCTACCCTAACATGGGGAGTGGCTAATAGACCAGTAGTATATGTGTGCCTAGGAATATGGTGTGTTCTATCTTCAGTATCATTTTTCTCTGTCATTTATCCTACGGACAAAGGGGGACTGAAGTTAAGATCACCTTAAGTCTGTGACCCACCCGTGTAGTGCCTAAATGATTACTGCTAGCTCTGGACAGTGATTTCCTAAAAGCACAGCCTTCATAAACACACACACACACACACACACACACACACACACACACACACACACACACCTCTTAAGGTTACAACTTTGTTCTTCCTCGTAAAATTAGACAACTAAATTCTATTCTCCATGTTAACGAATTGCAAAGACAGGAAACAATTCAAATAGTTTATGATTCCTTTCTTAGAAGCATCTGAATTTTAAATATAAAAACTTCTCCCCATATCCCATTTTTTTAAAGATTTTATTTATTTATTTGACACAGAGAGAGAGATCACAAGTAGGCAGTGCAACAGGCAGAGACGGGGGGGGGGGGGNCCCGATACGGGGCTCGATCCCAGGACCCTGAGATCATGACCTGAGGCAAAGGCAGAGGCTTAACCCACTGAGCCACCCAGGCGCCCCCCAAAATCCCATTTGATGTGTACTCATACAGAGAAGAGTTTTCTTATGAAAACTTATGACCAACCAATACATCCATGCCTTCAAGTAAGATAAGCCTATTTTATTGTCTGGTCTTCTGTAAACACAAAATATAGGTAAGTTTTCCATTCACTCAGAGCTTAATTGTAAAGTCAGATTAGAATGATTAGAATGTCTGCTTATCACTTAGTTTAGCCACTTCTTGCCTCCATCTAGGAGCCTATTGCTCTCAAGACCTTTCAGAAGACACCCGGTGTCTGTGGTGTCCTCCTACCCCATGCCTGTATACACACATCTGTCACCTGCCTCCGCCCATGAAAGTGCCACCCACTCTGGGAAACTTCCTCTTTAAATCAGTCCCATTCTCCCTGATTTTACCATTCAAAATAACAAAAAATAAATCTGGAAATGCAAAAGCTCTATGATATTAGATATTTGTATTTTAACCAAATTATTTTTGAAATCTTCCAAAATCTTTTTTTTTAAGATTTTATTTATTTATTTCTGACAGAGAAAGTGAGAGAAAGAGAACACAAGCAGGGAGAGCAGGAGAGGGAGAAGCAGGCTCCCCACTGAGCAGGGAGCCTGATGTGGGGCTTGATCCCAGAGCTCTGGGATCATGACCCAAGCCAAAGGCAGCTGCTTAACTGACTAAGCCACCCAGGCGTCCCCAAAATCTTCCAAAATCTTAAGAGGTATAAGCTGCTTTACCATGATGACCCATTACTGCCAAATACACAACTAGCCCTAATTTCTGGTTTGTTTCAAAATGGTACCAAAGACAGAATGTGGTAAATTCCATAGGGAAATCTAAACCTAATGCTATGGAAGCTGAACAGAGAAAGAGATTATTCCCGACTAGAAAAATCAGGGAAGAATTCTTAGAAGAGTTCATAGATACACAGGACATTAAAGAGTGAGCAGGACTCCTATGAACTGAGACATAATTGAGGGGTCATTTTTACACTGCTTTTCTCAATATATAATGCAGTTATGTTTACAGTTTATGAGATCGGATTTGTGACAAATGAGAACCTGTATAAATATATTTTGCCATCATGTAGTCCCTCAAAGTAAAAAATGCAATACATATTTTATAAATTCATTATGAAAAAGATTTAAATGAAATATAGACCTTTCAACAAACTCAGGTTATTGTACATACAGCCTCAGATAAGGGGAAAGGAAAAACAAGTGGTGAGGAGGAAGATTTAAAATTATTCTAGATCATTAAGCCCTAATGCAAAATTTGAGAAAGTGTAGTTTAAGCACAACATTTCTTATTTATAAAATTAGATATCTTTAGAAGAGGATGGGGGAAACACAGTGGATGCTATTGCTGTGAGCATTGATTGTATCTGTCTTCTAACACTGCAGGCAAATTACAGCTCTTGGAAAACTGATTGTCCTTTGTTAAACACTATAATTTCTAATATAATTGGCCAATAAATAACAACATAAATTAATTGCTGTATTTAAATACTAATGAGATTCCTTTCTATTGAGCTTTGGCATATTTCACACATGCATTAATGTGCCTCAAATCAAGGGAATAAACCAAACCGCAGCAACCTTGTGGACATTTTTAGCTTGTAAAGAGCACATCTTTGTGGTGATATTTAAATAAGCCTACTTTATATGGAAATTTGGGTGTGTTCAAGCTACTGAGTATATTTTTATTCAGTGAGGTTTTTTTATAGTTGGGTTGCTCATTAGGCTGTGATTAATGTCATGCTTATTTTTATATGCAGTTAGAAAACTAACATTTACATGGAATAAGAAAAAAGAAGAGCAGCAAAAAGAGGAGATAGAAAAAGCTAATGACGCAAAGCTAACAACAAAATCATCAGTACAGAATTGCTTTAAGCTCCTCTGTCAGGAAGGAGGACAAAAAATTACTCAACAATCATAGTTATGACTGAGAAAATAAAAGGTCACACTAATCCCAAATACTATGGTTCTGGTAAATCTTGGGGTCTACATACAGGAGGTGAGTATGAATCTACTTAATTTACACAGGTTATTTCTCCTATAATTTCTGCAGACTCTTTCTCAAAAAAATTCAGAAAATAGAAATTCATCACCACATGTAACTTGATTTATCACTCCATTAAATAAGAGCTGTCAAAAGACTATAGCTTACAAAATTTTAAGCCTTCTTTTCCAAAAGAAAGCCAAGGAGAGGACTCAGAATACATTAAAATAGATTTAATTATAAGAAAAACTTTGGTCTAGTAATAAACTGTCTCCTATTTCACATTCAAGTATATCTCCAATTTGTTGTTATTATTGCTAAGTATTTGCATTCTTATTTTATTTATAAAATATTTACTGTTATTTCTACTGACCAAAAGTACAACATAAGTGTAACTGGCGGTCAAAATCGTATCTTTTCAAGGTCAAACACTAAGTAACGAACTACTGAGGCAAGATAAAATTTCTTTTTACCTAAGTCCCCTACTGTAATTTATTCATTGAGTTATTAGAAAGCCACAAAAGCTCAGAACTGATATTTGTAGGGAATGTTGGTGTTCTCTAGTAGTCCAAACTCTTTTCTTTCTTTTGAATAGGAAGTTATTCTTTTTATTTCTTTATTTTATTCTTTTTATTTCTTTATTATATTCTTTTATTTATTTACTTTACTTGTATTCTTTTGAATAGAAAGGATTCTTTCTTTAGAATAATTGAAAAATTGTGAGTCAAACTTGGCTTGAACACTCCCAATGAAAGGAAACCAGGGAGAACCTATAAATCACAAAAGAGCAAATTTCTACCTATTAATCCTAATTTTTATCTGGGGCAGAAAAAAAAAGCAAACAAAAAGAAAAAGTTTATTACTTCTAGATAATAAATCTTCAACTATGTAAAGACTCCTTGATAAGATCTTAGAGAATATTTACAGATTCAACAGAACATTTGTTGAGATTATATATTCAGCTCTTGCTGAAGTGTTTATTAAGGTTGGCAATGAGAAAGAATGCAGTTAATGTGGTTGATCCAGGCCTTCACACAATCGATCTATTCAGTAAATGCTAGCTGTGTACAGGTATTGCTTAAGACATGAGCACCCGGAGTAAATGAGATGTGCCCTTTGTTCTCACGGAGCTTTTGGCAGGAAAGAGAGATATTTCACAAATAATTACACTTGGTATGTGCACAACCAAGAAATATTATTGCCACTAGCTTTCTCAATGACTACAATAAAATCCAAATTTCTTCCCATGACCAGCCTCATCTTGTATAATGTTCCACCCTCTTGCAGCAGTGACCTCTTTTTACTGCTTGAGCATGCAAAAGCACTGTCTCACCCAAGGAATTAAGAAGTACCAGTCACTTCACCTTCTTAAAATGTTCTGTCCCATGATATTCATATGAAAGGTTGGGTCCTTTCATGTTCAAGTCTCAGTTTAAAAGAAGTTCTTGCCAATCACCTTTCTAAAAGTAAGTCACTGCTTAAATTACTTTCTTCTGGGGCGTCCTATTTCCTACATAATACTTACCTGAAATCTGTAACTGTTTTTAAAAATTTGACCCTTGTTTATTTTCCCCAAACCAGGATTTAATGCTTTATTCAAAAATATTTATAAAGTTTACCAGGCATTGTCTCAGCCTTAAGATATGCAATAAACAAAACAGACTTAAGTTTCTAGCATTCTCAGTGCCTATATTTTAGAAGGGGAAAACAGTAAACAAATGGAAAAATTCAATGTACAAAATGTCAAGCAAGGAGAGAAAGAGAAGTACACGGAAATGGGGTACCATTCTAGATAGGGTGGCCAGGGAAGACCTCTTTGGTGAGATGACATTTACATCCATGAAGTCAATGAGGGCAGAAACCCTGCTACTCCCACGTCTGGCACAGCGGCTGGTCAAGAGCACTCAACAAATATTTGATAACTGAGTGACTGAATGAATGAATTTTTTAAATTATGTTCCCAAGCACATAGTGGACTATACTCTTGTATGAATCTCCCATCAGAGACAAGAGAGGAGAAAAAGCTGCAGACAGGAAAACTCAATAAGCAGCTATAGCACCAATATAGACAAAAGATGATTATGACCTATATTGTGTAATGACAGTAGGAATGGGAAGTAAAATGAAAGAACACAATGACAGAGTAAATGCTGAGAGAAAGGGTGAGAAGAAGAAAGAAAGGACACTAGTCTTCTCACTTAAAAGACTACAAGGATAGTAGTACTGTTCACTTATTTGGGAAACACAGGAGAAGTGTATGAAAGGAAAAGCTGGTGAGTTTGGTTTTAGACATATTAATTTTGCAATATCTTGGAACATCTAAGTAAATATTTTAGTACAGATACAGATATCTACAGATAAGAAATTGTACTTCAAAATCATTAGCATATAAATGATAATAAAGTTATCACCAACCCTGTGAAAGAAAGAGGATCATGAAAAAAAAGCCCATAAAAAGAACCAATATTTAAAGATTGACCAGAAAAAAAAAACCTGTCTTTTAAGGCCTTAAAAAAGAGCTGTCAGAGAAGTAATAAAGGAACTGGAAGTTTATCATGGTAAGAAGTACAAAATAATAATAATAATAATACTATTATTATTATTTCAAGAAGGGAGTGAATGGCATTGTTAAATGTTGCTGAGGGGGTCAATTAAAATAAAGCTTGAAATACTCAGAGTAGTGACATGTGCCTGTTTGGTGATCTGTTCAACAGAAATTTCACTATGGTGCTGAGGTCAGAAATTACACTGGAATAAAAGTTAGAGTCAGAGGTGAATTAAGTGGAGGCAACCACTACAGACATTTACATATCTCTGGAATTTTCACTGTGATGGAAAGGGAAAAACAGGATAGTAGCTTTGAAATCATGGGCATGTGGTGGGCAGGGTTGAGGGAGAGTAGAAGGAGAGAGAGGAACATTTAAATTTGAAATATCAGAAAAGTTGGTAAATGTGACTTCTAAGACATTTTCTAAACTATAATTAATGTGTATGATCAATAAAGCCTGTATTATCTCTTTAGGAAATTCCTTCCTTCCGATCCAATAATAATAATAATAATAATAAGCCCTCCTAGACTTCCAGGTTCAACTGTAGGATATGGTGAGCTAAAAGGGAAGCCCCCACCTCTTTTACAATGAGTTTTTTTTTCCAAATTAACCATTTATTTTGAGATCTTTGTAGATTCATATGTAATTGTAAGATATAAGACAGAATCCCACACATCATGTACCTAGTTTTGCCAAATTATTACATCTTCCAAATATTACCTAGTGTGTCTTCCCTTCCTTCCTCAGGTACCAAAGTTTCTTTTTTTATTGTTGCCTTTCTGTTTACGAAACTTTTTAAGAGTATGTCTGCTGATAATAAGTTCTCTTAATTTTCCCCCACTTGATAATGTGCTGATTTCCCCTCTAATCCTAAGGATATTTTTGCTGGACAGAGGATTATGAGTTGCCAGTTGCTTTATTTCAGCATTTGAGAATATTTTATCAATTTCTTCTAATCTCTATGGTTTCTGATGAGAAATCCTTTGTCGCTCAAATAGTTTTTACCCTCCATGTAAAATGTCTTTTTTTCTGTGGCTGCTTTCAATAATTTTTTTAGTCCGTTTTAATCAAAAGTTTAATTATCTCATGTTTGCATATAGTTTTATTTCCATATCCTGTTTGAGGTTCATTCAATTTCTTAAAAACAAAGACATTATGTCTTACCAAATCTGGGGAATTTTCAGCCACTATTCCTTCCAGTTTTTTCAGCTCTGCCCTCTTTCTCTTCTCTTTCATGCCTATGATGACATGAATATTAGATCTTTGGAAGAATTTCACAGGACCCTGAAGGTATATTTATTTGTTTCAATCTATTTTCTACAGTTATTCAGACTAGGTGAATAAGGGCAGTACAAAAGTAAGTAGAAAAAGATAAATATGAATCATAGAAATGCTCAAATAACCTCAAATTGAGCAGAAAAAGAGGAAAAAAGAAACAAAGAACAAAGAGCAAATGGAAAACAGCCAACAAGATGGCAGATCTGCTTCAACCATATAAATATTTATATTAAATTTGAATTGACTAAACATAGCAATTAAAAGAGATTATCACATTGCACATAAAAGCAAGATCCAACTATATGCTGTATATGTACAAAACCACACAAGTATAAAGTAAAATAATGGATAATAATATACCATGTGAATATTAATGGATAGAAGGCATGAGCAGCTATATTAATAATAGACAACATAAGAATAAGAAATGTTGTTAAGGATAAGAGGAATATTATATTATTACAAAGGGATCAACTCTCCAAAAAGATATGACTCCTAAATGCATATACATCTAATACCAGAGCTTCAAATACATGCCACAAAATCTGATAGAACTCAAGTGAGAAACAGACAAATCTAAAAATATAGTTAGAATTTGCAACCTATCCCAGTAATTACTAGAACATGTAGACAGAAAATAAGAATGTAGACCTGAACAACACTACCAGCCAATTATAATATCAATTACAATTGATATTTATAGAGCATTTCACCCAATAATAGAATATCCCCTACAGGGCCCACAGCCATGAAAGAAATAATGAGGAAATATTACAATAATTTTATGCCCAAATGTTTCACAACTCAGAACAGAACAATTCCTTGACAGATACAAATTCCCAAGACTACCAATGACTCAGCATAGATAACTTGAATGATCCTATGTCTAGCTATTAAAAAAATTAAACTCAAAGTTTAAAGTTCCAAATAAAACACATACATGCGCACAAAATATGCACACACACCTCAAGGCCAAGATGATCTTACTGATGAATTCTAACATTTAAAGAAGAAATATCATTTCTACACAATCTATTCCATAAAATACAAAGGTAGAGAACACTTTCCAACTCGTTTTGTGAGGACACTTTTATCTTAAAATTAAAATCAGAAAAACATAAGAGAAAACAATTATAAAGTAATATGTCTCATGAATATAGACAAAAAAATCCTCAAAAACATATTGATAATTGGATCCAGCAATATATAGAAAGGTAATATATCATAATCAAGTGGGATTTGTTCCAGGAAGGCAAAGCTAGTTCAACATTTAAAAATGAATTAATGTAATTCATTACACTGACAGAATAAAGGAGAAAATATACATAATCATCTCAAAAGAAACAAAATGAAATAAATTTCTGACAAAATTCAACATCCATTGATGAAAAAGTGCTCTCTGAAAGCTAGGAATAGAAAGGAAGCTCCTTAATCTGGTAAAGGGTATCTACAAAAAACCCAGAGCTAGAATCCTACGTAACAGTGAAAGACAATGCTCTCCTATTAACTGTGGAAACAAGGCAAGGATGCCTCTGTCATCATTTCTATTCAACACCATACTTAGCTAGTACAACAAAGCAAGAAAAAGTAATACAAAGCATACAGACCAAAATGAACAAATAAAGATGATTCTATTTGCAGATAACATGGTTGTCAGTGTAGATAATCCTAAAAAATATACAATATAGCTCTAAGCACTGATAAATGAGTTCATTAATAAGCCCAAGTAACCCTTTCATTTTGTATTTTAAGTATTATTTCCAAATGGGGTCGAGGGGCTGGGAGGAAGAGGGAAGAAAAGGTCATGCACAGTATTAGCATGAAGTAACTCCCTATGGCCAAAGTTAGAAAAATTTAAGCAATACAATAATGAATAATAGTGTTGAACTGTAATCCAAAAAATGAAATAAATACCCATCATCAGTTCCACTGATAAAGTATATAACAGAATGAGTAAATTAACGTGGAATAAATAATTCTTCCTTATAGAAAACAAGCCTAAATAAATAAATACTGCCATAAAATTAAGTCTTTCTTCCTTCCCAATAGAAAGTAGCTAAACTATTATCTCCTCTTCATTCCTACACTTAAAGATTTTGTCAGTTGTGATGACACAATTATATTCTCATAATCTTATAAACTGAAGCGTGGAGATGCTTTCTAAATATTTTCAGAAGGAAACTTGAATTTGCCTCTTACTTGTAACATTTTTTTTTCTAACATTTGTTCACATACCAGTTACTTCTCAAAATCTCTTGAGGAAAAAAAAATTGCTCATTTTGGCTCTAGAAATGTGACAACAGAGCAAAGCAATGTCTCTCAAATCTCTTAATTTCTATTTGCTTTTTTCTACTTTCGTTACTCTCCCCACAGTTTCAGCAACTACCGTAGAGTACAATGATGGAAGGATCTTTCAGCAGGTATCACCTAAGTATATTTGCTCTGTTGAAGAACTTGAATTTGGTTACTTCAACTGGTCTTTGGAAACACACAACCTTCTCTTTAAGGGACTATTTCTTGTAGTCCTGCTTTTCAATATTGTTATCTGCAAAGTACTTTATTAACTGTTTCTTTGGGTCAAGCAGGATTTTAACTTGTAGTAGTGCTTCTACATCTTATATAAACATGTGACAAACTGATTCCAAAATCTTTAATATGTCATATAGTTTATCCTTGGTTGAAGAAGGATCCAAGGATTCCACACTCTGCTTGTGGTTTGTAATTCCATCCATTCCAGGGCGCTAGCATTACTTTCTGAACACACAACTATAGGACAGAGGTAAAATAACACATGCTTGGAACGTATAAATCATTTGAAATCTTCATTGTCTGTTCAACTGTCAATGAAATTTCATGACAGTATTCTTATTGTCTCTATAAATATTTTTTCAGTGATGTTCACTATGTTGCTAGTGGTTTGAGACCACGAAGTCTCTCAGCAAGCCAGTCAAAGAGCAACACTGATTTCATTAGGCCCACTGAGCTGTCAGATTTAAAGATGATTTCTTATTGTTTTGACATGTTCAGATGTGCAATATACAAGAAACAGAATTAGTTAAATTACTAATATCAGTAATCTTCAGGTATACAGCCGAAGATAATTAAGGAAGGAGCTTTTCAGTAATAAGACTATAGATGTAACACTGTACCTAAAATTCATACTGTAAATAGATTTCAAAAGTCCTCAATGCTTATTAAAAAAGGTTAGTAGCTATAGCAATTATTTCAACATGTTTCATTTAAATTTTAGCCACTGTATATGTAAAACCATAGGTATTATCTTCTTAAAGCATTCTTATAAAATCTATTATCTTTAAGGATGAGTGATGAGAACAAAATTAATTTGAATACTTCATTTTTCTTCAACAACTATTTTTCTTCACTCTTTAAACACTTTATTATTCTTGCATATTTTAATATTTAAAAATATTTTAAAATGTTTATTTTCCACAAAACTGATCTCTAAGTATTTATTGTTGATGTTATTTTTAATATTTTTACATTTTAATTTCTAATTGATGCAAATATATAGGACTACAATTGGTTTTTTTTTTTTGTATATTGAACTAGTAACTGTAACACACTAAAAAAAATCACTTATTGGTTCTCCTAGCTTTTTTGTATTTAAGGTAGAATTTCCTACCAAGATAATGATTTTGTCCTTGAGTAAAAACAATTTCCCTTTGCTCCAGACATCAGACTCTAGGAAACGATATCAAGAAAGGAAGTAAAAAATAAGAAGGAAAAAAAAACTCCCCAATGACTCAGAAATAGGGAACAATATCTTACTTCTCCAACTTCCCTTTATTTCAACTGGCCAGCCCTATTCCTCAGAGAATATGACCTCACTTAGCTCAATGGTATGTGATAAATTAAGGTCCGCTGAAAGGATTAACTGAGACCAATTGATATAACACATGTGAAAATATTTTTAATGCATAATAAAAGTTACCTATTAATATTATTTAGGATTGAGATTCCATAGGATTACTCTTTTTAGTTAGTGCTTTCCTATTTTCTTATCTTTTTTAAGTTGCAAATTTGGTATATTTTCTTTATCTAAAATCTTTATTGATGTTTCACACCATGACCCTTGAAAGGTTACTATAAAAACATGCCACGCTATTTTCATTTCCTTGAAAAAGAAATAGAACAAGATTTTAAATGAGTTAAAAGTTTAAAATCATCTTTTACTTCCTTATGAAGTACAGACTCTCAACCACAAAAACGGGTCTGTGAATCGAAAGAACAATTCTTGAAAAGGTTTAGTTCGTAAGAATGCCTCACCTGGACTACTGATCTCCAATTCTGACAACCTAAGGAAGCTCTCAAGGGATAGTAGACCACGAGAGTTCTTTCTCTTGCTCAGACAAGTTCCTCAGGACAGGTTTCCGGTAAACAATGCATAATGTCTCTCCTTAAACAAGGCTGTGTCTTTAATTTAATTTGGCCAGTTCCCAGACAGAAGGCAAAAGTCTTCAAAGAAATAAGGATAACAGATGGAAGGAGAAAAGGACAGAGAGAGAGACAGAGAAAAGCTAAGTTTTAAAAGTGACTTTTGGATGTGGCTGTATCTTTAGCTTCACTAGTTTTGCCTCTTTTAGATCTTCATTTCTAAAAAGACAGGAAGCATCTAAAACTATAATAAGCATGGTTTGATCAGTGTTGGCAAAATAATGGTTGGTGAGAGAGAGGAATATTTACTACAACTTTTCAGCAAAATACACTCTTCTAAAAACAACACTGATTTCAGTGTGAGAGTATAATACCTACTAGTGGCCTTCAAGAAGTTCATTTTACATAGTGATTAAAGATAAACAAAGCTCCCTCTTCCCCTTGGCTTTAATAATGTATACCAACTTTTGGTAATGTAAGTGGATATTTTGGTTTTCAGCTACACTGAAGCAGTTCTATTTCATAGTTAATGAATGAATGGGCAATCCCTACAGAGCTGATGGGCCGGGTGCCTCGCCCTTTGCTGATTGAATTAATTTACTGTTCCAGGCCTCCGATGCCCACTCACTAACACCCCCAGGCACTTTCTAAAGCAATTATGCTTCCATTTAAAGCCTCTATTGAAATAAACTTTGATGATAAAAATAATAATTTCCTTCAGTTCACTATCCTGAATTGTTTTAATGTTTAGAAAACAACTCTCCAGAGCCACTTTCACTCTCTAATTTATCCTGTTTCACTCTTATTGGAAAGCACAGGACAAAGGCATTCTGAGAGTTTGTTCTGAAGCTTCTAAGTAAGATCTCCTTTGATGGGATTGATTTGGAAACCACTCCAACTCACTAGGGAGGCCTTTATTGCATTCACTTGGAACTGTTTCTAAAATGACCTTAAAAATAATTCTTTAAATTTTCCACAGGAGGAAAACAAATATAAATGCTCCACATATCATTTTTTCCATTTTTGGTAGAGGAAAACTGGCTCTCTATTCAACTCTTCCGTCTTGTTGGAGGTTTTTATATTGTCAACAAAACCATAATTGCTATATAAATCTATAATTTTAAAAGAAAATTTAAAAATCCACTTTGTATGGAAAGCTTCCAAAAGAAAAAAAATGTTTCAAGTTTGGAAGATAGCCAGTAGAGTGTAGTTAAAATTTGAGAAAACACTTTAGGAAGATTTGTTTTTTCAGAAAACGTTATATTTGAAAATTGGAATACACGGCCTAATTAATGTTTAATGCTGGCACACAAACGCAGAGGAAAGCAGCCAAGCTTCAATGGCCACTTCCCTAAAAAGAAATAGAAACTTCATAATCAATCAACATGAAGCATTTATTGTGCAATCTATTATATGTCTATCATTAGTCTATGTGTTGTAGGGAATACAAAAGAATGAGAAATCAGAGGCTATGCCTCACTGTAAGACAACATCCAATGATTCAGATAGCTAGCTTATTTTTACCCCAGCATCTACTAACCTCAACTTGCTCTGAACCTAAGATTTTATTGAGAGGTACTTCAATAAAAAGACAATTTAAACTGACCCTTGAAGGATGTCTAGGATCTGAATAGATGGGGAGGCAGGGAGACATAAGGAGAGCATTCAAGGAAGGGGGAACAACAAGTTTATGTCTAGAGCCACGATTTTACCCTGATGAGAAAAATGCATGCTTGCCACAGAGTAGTGTAAAGTTAGGTTGTGTCCGCTACATTGAATCCAGAAGACATATACAGATGTGCTAAGATTCAGAGAGTTACTAAATTTTGCCCAGGGAAATGGGGCAATAAAATTGCCATTTAAGGACAACTGCAAGAAAGAATTACTGTAAAAAAAAGAACAATTGAAAGAACCCCACAGAAGTCCAGGCAGGAACAAATAGAAGCATAACTAGGGCTCTGGTTTTAAGAACAAAGACAAAAGGATAGAAATGAATGACATTTTGAAGAAGGAGATATGGGTATTAGATGATTTTATAGAATCCAGTCTAGATAAAAAAGGAAAAGGTAGTTCTTTGGCAGAATCAGGAGAGTTTGGACGAAGAGTTTTTTTTAACAAGGAGTGTGTGTGTGTGTGTGTGTGTGTGTGTGTGTGTGTGTGTGTGTGTGTGAGTGTGTTTCAGAGAGAAAGAGAGAGAGAGAGAGAGAGATGCAATGAAGTGGTAGAAGGGAAAGAATGGACAACATGATGGTTTTTACCCCGAATGTTAATTCTGGGGTGATGGCCAGATATTTAAATGATGACTTCTCAGCAACAGTTTGAAAAAGATTTGGATAAGAGCAAGAAACAGTGGAATATTTTGGGAAGCCTGAAGCCAACCAGATGCCATTCAATGGATTTTCTTGAAAGGAACAATATATACTTTTTTTTGTATCTACTTGATGATTTATCAGTTATTCTTACCTCTATGATTTTGTCCATGCCTACTACATAGGATCGGTGACTAGGTTATATATAAATAAATTCACTGTGTCAACTGTAAAGGGCAATATAAATGTATATGTCACCATTACATCCTAGTTTATCTATATATTATTTCTTAAAAAGACACTATATCCCCAGCTCCTTAAGTGTGAGTTACAAAAAGTGATTTCTTTCCAAAGAATTTGGTACAGAAAAGGAGAAAAGAGGAGTGACTTTATAGAGGAGAAAGGTGACTAAACCTACCTCAGGCAGGCAATCAGGATAACATGAACAGTGGTAAGCCATGCTGGTATTACGTACCTTTGAAATGATATAATGAAAATGTCACTTTACCTTTGCTGTCTTCCTCCAAAAAATTCATAATCCTAGTTTAATCATAAGGAAAAAAAATATCACACGATTCCCAACTGAGGGGCAATCTTCAAAATACTTGACCAGTACTCCTCAATAGTGTCAAGGCCAGCAAACATGAAGAAGGTTTAAGAAACTGTCACAGTAAAGAAGAGCCTAAGAAGCCATGAACACTGAATGCAACGTGGTATCTTAGATAGGATTCAGGAACTGGCGGGGGGGGGGACATTAAATAAATACTAAGAAAATCTGACTACTGAAGTACAGAGTTTAGTTAAAAACAATGTTTCAGTATCAGTTCACTAACTGGAACAAATATACTAAGGTAAAATGCTAATAATAGGAGAATTGGAGAGTAGAGTACATGGAAAGTCTCTATACTATTTTTCTAACTTTTCTAAAAGCTAAAGGTCTTCTAAACTAAAAAGTTTGGCTAACCATTTTTTTTAAACATAAGAAAAAGCGTAAGGCAGGCAAAAAGGAAGAGAAGAAGGAAAAAGGACTTTCAGTAAGTCATGAAATTGAAGACTTTTTAAACATTTCAACATAAATTTCCTAGCTAAAAAATTCTATTCAAACGTAAACCTCTCAGGCAGAACATATATGTTGGGGATTTAAAGTCAAACAGGATAGATATTTTAGAAACATGCTCTAAAAAAATGAGTTTCTTTAATTAAATTTCTGAAGTAGTTGTTTTAAAATGACATAAATTCTAGAATCTGGTTTTATGGCTTACTAGATCTTTATTCAAAGATAATCAACATTTGAATCGCTATTATAAAATTACTGTACAATGTTTATAAGATGAGAGAGAAAGGGTATTTTTCAAACCTAATATTTGAATACATAATTAAAGTTATACTAGTTTCTCCCTTCCTGGATTCAAGAGAATCCATGTGTGCTTACTCCATTATTCAGAACAGTTATGATTTTTGGTTACTAAAATGATTTACCCAAGAATAATTTCTAGGACTTAACCCAAATAGTGAAAAATTACTCTAACAATTACTATTCCTCCTCCAATTACTACTGTATTCTTTTGTTTCAACCTAAAATACGTAAGACTCATCTATGATAACTTAATCTTTCACTTCAAATTTCCAGTCTGAATTTTAGATATGAAGACTCAAGGTCTGGCTAAGAAAATGGAAACAACAGCAAATCTTGGAGGGGTATGTTTTTAGCCTGTTCAAGTTTGCAACTAGGACTGGGTGCCTGCAAATTAGGTGTCTGTGGCTCCAACCCCAAACCACAAGAAGTAGGAGGTTTCATTGAGTTTGAAATGAAAATTAAGCCATACGCAAAGTTTTCATTACATACGGAACAGAGCTATGACTGTTGAGTAAGGAAGCTGAGGGTGAGGAGCCACAGCAGATGGGACGTTATTACAAGGAAAGCCCTGTACCCCAGCGCACCAGCAACACTTTGTTTCCAAATCCCTTTTGGAAACTTCTTACACACTTCACATCTTAGATTAATAAAACCGTAAGAGATTTTAGTAATTATTTATTGTTTTCTTAACTTTATAGATGTTAAAATTGAAAGGTCAGATGGCTCTGTCCAAAGGGCACACAGAGCTGAGAACTCTGCGCTGAATGAGAACTGTCCTCTCCTAATTCCTAGCTCAATGTATTCTCTATCAATGTTTCTTTTACAACTGTATTTAGAAGATGATCTCCCATGACAGACTGAACCAGAGATTTAGAAAGCATTTCAGCAGATTAAAAACATGGATAAGTCTTTTCACTAAGAAAGGAACTTTTTTTAAAACTGAATTTTCCAACGAAACTGGTATCATGGAACACCTTTTGTGAAGTATTACTTTTACCCCTTTGAAGAACACCATTGGGTGTTCACCAAAGTCTGTTCCACAGTGTTCAAAATCACACACACACACACACACACACACACACACACACGGGACCCAACTAATGAAAATCGTTGCCAATATGACAGAATTACCTAGTCTTGGCCTCTTTCAAAATACTTCCCATTCCTTTGACTTTCAATTGCTACCACATTTCAAACTAACGAGGCGTTCAAATTTTTAACCATCAATGAAAACCTGAATATTATGGATATTATGCTCCACAAGATGGAGAGGGGGATTAAACAGCAAATCAGTGGGAAAATAATTTAAAAAAAACTATGATGTACAAAATATTTTCCACACTCAAACATTGTTTTGTCTTGAACTTCCCTAAGTGAAGAACATCGTGACTGAAAGCTAATAAGGCCAGCAACTGCTCTTGAAAGAAATTTCAGGAATGCCACATTTTTATGGTCCAAGAACCTAACATGTTTAATAAAACATAAAAACCAATAGTGGCAGCAACAAGCATTATTTAAACAGAAGAATGGGATAAAATAGAACTGACTAGAAAATATTAGAGTGTATCATTTGATAGAAATGCTAAGTATATAGGCATATAATATCTTACTGTTGAATTTCTTATTGTATATTAAGATTTTTAGGGGCACCTGGGTGGCTCAGTTAGTTAAGCGTCTGCCTTCGACTCAGGTCATGATCCCACGGTACTGGGATCGAGCCCCGCATCAGGCTCCCTGCTCAGTGGGAAGCCTGCTTCTCCCTCTCCCACTCCCCTTGCTTGTGTTCCCTCTCTTGCTCTCTCTCTCTGTCAAATGAATAAATAAAATCTTTTTTAAAAATGAAAAAGAATTTGGAGACGTATATTATGCAATATTATATCCAGCCAGTTATCCATTTGTTATGTTACGTTGCAAAAAAACCACAAAAAACAAACCAAAAAACCCTGTAGGGATAATAAGTAGAGCATGTTCAAGGGTGTGCAAGAGACAGCAATAGACCCAAGAACAGAGCCAGCAGTAGGGAGTATCCTGAACACCAAATTCTGCAGCTGGAACTAGGCTAGCTGGAAGAAATGTGTTCATTATGACAGAAGTTGAACTGAAGCAAGGAATTCAGAAAGTGTCAGGAGAAGATCTAGGTTTCATCATTTGGACAAGTTCAAGCACAAAATTCAGGACTAATGACCAAGATCTGAATTTCTGGAGAGATATTACAGGGACGGGGCACTGAAGTAATAAAAAACAAAAGTAACTATGCACTACGTCAATGTGATTCCAAATGCAAAGAGATGGTAGAGAAGCCAAAATTGAGAGGAGAATAGATGGAGCTAAAGAGAACCCAAGCCAAAACATGAAAACGAGGCCAATTAAATAAAGTATAAGCTTGGTGTGATTCAGCAACTAGAAAGAATGGGTCCAGAGGAAATTAGGAGACAAGTTGTATCTGAGAGTAAATAAGGGCATTAGTAAGCATTTTGTTACTTCTTAATACCACTCATATGTCTATGCATTCATTTGTTAATATGCTGATTAACTCATTGATTTAAAAAAATATTTCTTAAATCCCTAGTGTGTGCTAGGCATAACATCAAGGCCAGGATTCTTAACACCAAAACCCACATGCCTTAGAGTAGGCATTATAAAATCAGAGTAGGTTGTAGGGCAAATCCTAGCATCATAGCAAATAACATTAAAAGTAAAATAAGAATGAGATGCTCCTTGATACAGGCATATTGACATCAAAGAAAGGATATAACTCTCACTAGCTTGAAACTGAGGTAGCAAGTGAAAGATATAAAGAACAGATAAATAACTATAATCAGAGTAACATTTGGGGATCATTTATGGTAGAGCCAAATAGTCCTGTACACTTCAACATGGTTCAGTTCAAAAAAGGATATTGATAAAAATAACTGTCACATTAAAAAGTGTGACATTTTAACAATACCAGCATTTCTTAACTCTGTATCATGCATATTATATGTACTATCTTATTGAGTTCTTGCTATAAACTTACCATTCCCAATTTATACTTGCATTATCCCTTATTTACAAATAAATAAATAAACTGATGCTTAGAGATGTTAAGTAACTTACCCATGATGACCTTTTATTAAATAGGGGGACTTAATATTTGGACCTAAGTTTATTTGACCAAAGTCTGGTTGCTTAAGTGCATATCGAATTTTAACATAATCAATTTTAAGGCAGAAAAAGTTATATACTTTAGAAATATTATAGATTCTACTCACCCCTTCTTATAGTCCTTCTGGGATTAAGAGGTTTAATGTATAAAAGAGAAAATAATTTTATTTTTTAAATTAAAAAAATATATTATTTATTTGTCAGGGGGAGAGAGGGAGAGAGAGAGCACACGCGCACAAGCAGGGGGAGCGGCACCAGAGGGGGAAGCAGGTTCCCCATGGAGCAGGGAGCCTGATGTGGGACTGGATCCCAGGACCCCAGGATCATGACCTGAGCCTAAGGCAGACGTTTAACTGACTGAGCCACCCAGGCATACCAAGAGAGTGTAATTTTAAAGAATATTTAAATTTTAAAATTAGTGCTGTCATGGACATTGGAAATAATTCTATGTTGCAATAACTGAAAGAAAGATATGGAAAATTTGGAACTTGACTTAGGTTTTGAGGACATGTTTTAATGGAAGGAAAGGAAGAAGGAGAGCATCCTGAGATTAAGAAAAATGTGGCGGTGATATGGAAGTCAAGAAGCTAGAGCAGGGCGCCTGGGTGGCTCAGTGGGTTAAAGCCTCTGCCTTCGGGTCAGGTCATGATCTCAGGGTCCTGGGATGGAGGCATCGGGCTCCCTGCTCAGGGGGGAGCCTGCTTCCTCCTCTCTCTCTCTCTGCCTACTTGTGATCTGCTCTCTCTCTCTCTGTGTCAAATAAATAAATAAAATCTTTAAAAAAAAAAAAAGAAGCTAGAGCAAAGGCTCACAGCTAAAGATAAGCTTCTTGTGGAAAGTACTTCCTTCAGTCCTGATCCAGCACTCAATTAATTTGTTCCACTTTAATAATAACCTGTTTAATGAAAATGTTGTTCATACCTCGGATATCTGAAATAATCAGTCAGTCTCTGAGGTCAATAATTATTACCTAAACTATTCAAAAATTATTTTAAGAGATTATACTGTCAGGGTTAGCTATAATTTTGGTATAGTTTAATTATAAGAAAATTCAAATTGGGAATATTCTTTCTCTAAGGACTACTTACCCAGGGACAGTTGCCTGAATTAAAAGAAGAAAAAATGATTAACATGTACTTTATAACTTCACAATAATATTTACTAGCAAACACTGAGATGAGTGTAGGGGGAATTTAATGTATATCTCCAACCAAAGAACCAGCATTATATATCTTTTAATCAAGAGTTCCATATTGCTATCACTATTCTTAAGTTAAAAGCTGGTTGAAAGTAGACATCTCATTTAATATTATTATTTTTGAATCTGACAATATTTATAATTACACAGAGAAATCTTTCATTCATTTGCTTCATAAAAACATATTTGGAAGGCATCTATTATAAGCCTGTCACTGTGCTAGATGCTGGGATACAATTATGAACCAAATAAAGAAACACAGAAAGACATTAATCTACCAAATACATGTCACTTATTGGTTCCTTAAAAAGAGAAGAAATTTAATAAATTCCAGGCTAAATATTAAACAAGAAAAAAATCAAGAAAAAATAAATGAAACATAAATTACCACTATCACAAGTAAAAGGACATTAAAAATCTTTATAAGGAAATATAATGATTAATTTTATGCCAGTATACTCAATTTAGATTAAATGGGCAAATTCTTGCAAAACAGAACTAAGGAGGGTACCTGCTCTGATGAGCACTAGGTGTTATATGCAACTAACGAATCATTGAACACTACATCAAAAACTAATAACACACTGTATGTTGGCTACCTGAACATAATAAAAATAAACAGGAAAAAAAAGAAAAATAGAACCTACCATGCTACCACACAATGAAATATAAAATATGGATGATCTTATGTCTATTAAAGAAACTGTATTTGTTGAGAAGTTCTCTCATTAACAGCATTCTAGCTCATATGATTTTGTTCACGAATTCTTTAAGAGAGAAATAATATTAACCTCATCCGAAATCTTTCAGAAAATAGAGAGAAAGGACCATTCTGCAACTTGTATTACTGTGGTCAGTATGACCCTGACATCAAAACTGACAAAATAAATACACACACACAAAAGATTATAGACTAATATATTTTGTGAACATAGACACAAAAATCATTAAACAAAATATTATGAACTTGACTTCAGCAGTTTATAAAAAGGATAATACATCATAAAAAAGTAGTATTTGTTCCAGAAATTCAAAGCTTCATATCTAAAAATCATTATAATTTATCAGATTAATAAATTAAAGAAGAAAACCATGTGATCATCTCCATAGATACAGAAAAGGTACTTGACAAAATTTAATACCTATTCATGATTAATATATGTAAATTGGGAAAACCAATTTCATAAAGAATATACATGAGAAACTACAGTTATATTTAATATGAAATATCAAATACCTCTTATAGTGGGAACAAGGAAATGATGCTTACTCTACTCATAGTGCTGGAGATCCTAGTCATTTCAATAAAATAAGAAAAATAAAATGCATAAGGATTTTTTTAATGTAAAAATATCTCTACTTGCAGATAACACAAATGTTTATCTAGACAATACTAAGGAATCTACTGAAATACTACTAGAACTGTGGTAAACTGTGTTTCCAAAATAAAATTGTGTCATGACACAATTTCTGGTGCCATATGATCTTACAGAATCTTGTTACTCCCCCATCAGAATCTTTCCCCTTTTCCTTGAAACTGGGCAATTCTGTGAACTTGAAACAAGAGGGATTAGGGCTTTGACATACAAATCTGGGGGGGACATAAATATTCAGTTCATAGCACACTAAAAACTATAAAAGATTGAAGAAAAAAATTAAAGATTTATATGATGTTCAGAGATTCAAAGACTATTAAGATTTTATCAATTCTCCCCCAAACTTATCAATGGGTTTTAGTACAATCTAAATCAAAATATCATCAGCCTTTTTTGTAGGAATTGACATTTGGATTCTAATATTTATATGAAATTTAAATAACACAGAGTAGCAAAAATCTATCTTAAAAAAAAAAAGAACCAAGTTGGAGGACTTACAAATAACTGGTAATAAGACTTACTATAAAACTATAGTAATCAAGACCACAATCTAAGGTAAACCAAAAAAAGAAAAACAATGCAACAAAATCAGAGCCCCCAAATAGACCCACACAATCATTTAATTTCTGAGAAAGGTGCCAATGCAATCCAGTGTGGAAGAGGAAACTTAATATCCATATGAAAAATAATTAGCCCCAATCCCTGCCTCACAACATACACAAAAATCAGTCTGAGGTGGTACATAAACCTGAACATAAAAACTAAAACTACACAATTTTTAGAATACATGAAAGAATATATTCACTAGAGGTAGGCTAATGTTTCTTAGAGCATATCACATAAAGCAATTTGAAAAAAGAAAAATGTGGTTAATTAGACTTCATCAAAATTAAAACTTCTCCGTAAAAACCACCATTAAGAAAATGAATGACCAAGGCCACAAATGCCACATATGTTCACAAAACATTTACCTGACAAAGAACTCTAATCCAGAATGCATGAAGAACTTCTATAATTCAATAAATAAAAAACAGTCCAAATTAGGGGCACCTGGGTGGCTCAGCAGGTTGAGCTTCTGACTCCTGATTTCAGCTCAGGTCATGATCTCAGGGTCCTAAGATTGAGCCCCATGCTGGAATCTGCTCTCAGTGGGGCTCTGCTAAAGATCCTCTCTTTTCCTCTCCTTCTGCCTCCCAGCATGCACACACACTCTCTCTCAAATAAATAATTAAAAAAATTTTTTTTAAATAGCTAAAAGATTTAGATGCCCCACAGTTGAAGATACATAAATGACTAATAGTACATGACAAGTCGTTCAACATCATTAATCACTAGGGAACTGCAAGTCAAAATTAAAATGAGATACTGTTACACACCCCCAGAATGGCTAAAGTTAAACACAGATAAACCCCAAGTTGACTAGGATGTGGAATAACTGGAGCTCTCATATGTTGCTAGTGAGAATGTGAAGCATAACCACTTAAAAAAACAACTTAACAGTCCCTATAACTTGCACCTTATTCAACATACTTACACCATTCTTAAAAATACACCTAACTCTATGACCCAGCAATTACACTTCTAGGAACTTATGCAGGAGAAATGAAAACATATGGCCACAAGAACACTGTATAAGAATATTCATAGCTCCTTTATTCATAAAATCCCCAAACTGGGAAAAACCCAAAAGTCTGTTATCAGAAAATAGAGACTGCCATATAGTCATACAATGATCATTACTCGACAATACACATAGTATAAATAAATCTCAAAATCAATTAGCTAAATGAAAAAAAAGCCTTATACAAAAGAGTGTATACCACATGAGTTGATTTATATGAAGTTCTAAAATAGGTAAAATAAATTTTTCTGGAAAGAAATGAGAGCAGCATTTGCCTTGGAAGTAGCAGGGACAGTGACTACCTAGAAAGGACCATGAGGGTACTTTCTGAGGGTTTGATGATGTTCTGCATCATATAGAAGTGCATGCATTTTTCAAGACTTATTGAACAGCATAACTATGTCCTTTCCATTTCGTCATGTGTACAGTATACTTAAAATACACAAATATACCTTTGTTTCCATATATATAAACATACACAGCCAGGCACATGCAAATACTGAACTTTAGCTAATGAAGTGCATACTAAATGTGTTTAGGGGTTTAGTGTAGTGGTGTCTGCAACTGATTTTGAACTGCATTAAAAACAACACAAACTGATAAACAGAGGGATGGATAGATGGATTAATATGTGAAAAGGCAAACAGAGCAAAATGTTAATGGCAGAATCTTTGTTTTGAACATATGTGTGCACACTGTCCAATCCTTTCAACTTTTCTTTTTGTTTAAAATTTTTCATGAAATTTTGGGAAACCTTAAAGTTATGTAAGGACTTTAAAGAGGAAGACATAATGTACTATGAAAGCATATAATTATGAGATTTGGTGGGGTCAGAAAGAATTATTTTAAGAGTAGTACGTTTTCCATTTTTCTTTCCAGCAGAATAATCTGCTGAGGGCTACAAAATGAACAGCTTCTAGAAGTGATTCTAGTCTAACTCCATTCAAAGATATCTACACCCTAACCTCTTTCCACTGCTTGTGAAGTAGTATCTGTGAAATTCCAATCAGTTCTGCTCACTTCCCAGGCATCAGACTGAATTCTGAGCTCTCAGGATAGCCCTCTATTTAAGGTTAGGAATCTCTGGTGTCCTGTTCCTCTCTCAGCACTTGTCATCCTTTGCTGTGTTTCCTTGTTTGATGTTTCCCTTCCCCGATAGCCTAGAAGAGGCATAATGGCAGGGATCACGGAGGTCTTATTCATCATTATATTCCCAGTTTCTATAACAGTATTTGGCACATACCAGGCATTAAACCAATGTATACTGAGTGAATCAATTCTGTTGTGTTAAATCTTAAAAGAAAATGGTGGGTTATGCAGAAAAGTGGATACTATTCATGGCAAAGTTTTAATTTCATCACAGTAGACTCCTGGGCTGTCTAAGATAAGATCATCCACATTAATTAATCCACCCTGGTTCTGGGAAATGATTGCAAGACTTCTCCCAGAAGAGCTTTTCCCAACAAAGAAAAGTTAGGTGCTCCACCTGGGTAATATCCAACTTTAAAACAAGACAACAAGACTGGTCATTGTTTTCAACTCACTTCTTACTCTTCTCCCAGTTTCTTTTTTGACTTCTCCCTATCATATCAAGGCACATCATAAACGTTGGACACAAAGTTCCAAAGTTCCACAAAGCACGATAGTAATATAATTGTTTCTGGGGGGAAAAAGGCCCAAAGAGAGTAAACAAATAAAACCAACAATCGAAATTTAGTAGCTTTTAATGTGAACTAAAAAAGCAAATGAGCACATGGGATAGAAAAGGAAACTGTATGACTTTGAACCACACTAACAGCATGGGGTTAAGAAAGACAACTGCAGGATGTCTACCTTGGGAAACTTAAGAACAGAAATGCCTTGCGAGGAGGTGAGACAGTTGTTATAAAACCCAATAAATTCTTTCCTGCAATAATCACACAGAAAGATTGATGTTGGAAGCAGACATATGGCTCACAGGGGAGAAGTAATGAGATAAAGGCACATGCTGCCAGAGCAGGTGAACTACTAATTAGATTTCAGTGATGTGGTTCATATGATGTTTAGATGGAAATTATCTTAAAATATACAAAAGAAACAGAACATAGTAGGAGGGAAATGATTCAAAGACATGATCATAATGAAATCAGGATGATGAAGCTGAAATAAGGTTTTTATAAGACTTCTGTAGACAATAAATACAAGTTGTCATGTGATATCAAAATCTAAATAGGATTAAGTGAGTAGATCAATCCAAGAACTAGAAATATAAACTATATGATTATCACTTCATATGTTATTTCCATAGACTTTCATAAAGGTAGATATAACTACTGAGGACCTACCATCAAAAGTATTCATATGTATAATCTATTTTATTCTTCATCACAATCATCTGAGATCACTGCATCCTAGAAAATAGGGTTCAATAGGCTAAATGACTTGCCCAAGAACACATATTTGTGAGCAGCAGAACCAAGGTCCAAATTTAGGTTATCTAATTTCAAAGATACCGTCCCTAATCGTGTGCAATGTGTTTCATCTTGTTCCATTGCATGAAAAGTCATATGTAACTTGGAATATGCTCTGTAAGGAAATAAAAATCAACACATGTACATGTTTTACAATACGTACTTACTTGTCCACATTATACAGATAGAGCTTTTGGAGATTGATGGTCTTGACCATCAAGAAAAGCACTTGTTCTGGGCTAGTTACTTAGCATGGGACATTATATTGCACTTTGAATGTAAAAATATTATAGTCAAGGAGATTTTTGATGTCCCTTGACATCAATTTTTTTTAAGATTTTATTTATTTCAGAGAGAAAGGGAGTACAAGCAGTTAGGAAAAGCAGACTCCCCACTGAGCAGGGAGCCCAACACAGGGCTTGATCCCAGGACACAGGGATCATGACCTGAGCTGAAGGCAGATGCTTAACCATCTGAGTTATCCAAGCACCCCTGACATCAACTTTTTGATCTCCCCATAACTAAATGCTATACAACCACTGTAGTTTTTATGATTTAAAATGAACCACTGGTATTGGCTCTTACAACACTGAGGTACAATGAAAATATCTGAGGTTTCAGGAAGTGACAAAACTATCAAATTCTTCTTATACAATCCTTCAAATTTTTTAAATGTCAAGGCATTTAGAAATCATATGAACAAACATTATTTCTAGGGAACTGCTTTAGAATAATTTGGGTGACAAATACATTTTTACCTGACTCATTCATTCATAGTTTCTGTCTGTTATGATATTAATAAAACACTACAATCAAGTGTTCTGAATTGCATTGACTATTCAGGTGTTCTGGCAAGTCAATGAACTTGAAATTTTACTTCTATCTAAGAGTAAACATATATTATGCAAAGTAATGTTAATGAATTTACTTAGCAATAAATAAAATTTTAAAAGCACTCCCTTGGTTGAAGAAGTAATTTATATGTTATTAAGGATTAGTAAAAAGAAAATCAGCTCATTGGCAGTACGCTTACATGGGAACTTTGGCAAAAGTCTTTTGACAGAAATTACTAATTTTAAGTGTGGTAGCAGCATGCCTAAGTCAGAAACAAGTGGTAAAGTGAAGACCAGCTCTACCTGCTAGTCTACAAGCTCCTAATAGGGAAAAAAAATTTATAATAATATCGGTTACCATATATCCAGTGCCAACCACCAAGAGCTATCTCACTTTTAATGCAATATTTCACTTAAAAAAATAAAAGAGACATTATGAAGAATAATTGGATCCAGCATGAGTTAAATGGGAAAAGGTCTCTGAAGGCAGAAGGATACATAACAGAGAGTTCAATCTTTAAGCCATCTGTCTGATGAGCTAGAGGAAGCCTGGGGGTAGAGAAAATGGAGAGAGAACTCCTTGAGAATGCTCACAAGTACAGCTGTGGGGAAGATCTCTGGTCCCTGCTGGGAAGAGAAATCGTAAAGTCAAGTACTTCTTGTTACAAGGTGATCCTGAGAACCAGAGAGTAATGAATACACTAAAAACCAGGTTGCCCAGAAATAACATGTTCTTCACTCAGATGGAAACTGAGAATAACTTGTTGGTTAATTTGAAAGATGCTTTGTAAACAAACTTGAATTTTGGAAGAACTGAAGAACTGATACTATACCAAGGTGGAGCAACAGCTAATAAATGGAAACAACCCAGAAAGTTATTTACAATTTAAATGTGTGATCAGTCAATCTCTTTCCTCCTAGGCATGAGGAATGTTTTTCTTACCCTTCCTTACTTCCAATCCAAATTGAATTTACCATCTCCACAGATCCTGTGCTCCCAACACTTCAAAATCACTTTCCCTTTTGGTTGAATTAAAATAAACACCTCTAACCTCTGAGCTGCTGAAAGGGGCTTCCTCCTTCTTTGTATCCCACATATGACTGATGTTTGCCTAATTTACCATTTTTTATCCAACAAGAATTTCTTAAAGACCTACAATGCATGAGGCACTGTACTAGATGGTGGAAAAACAAGTTTACTTAGCAGATTGGCTTCCAAATAAGAGTCTACCAGCTCTTTTCCTGTTTTCTGAGACAGTAGATATTGGTCCACACCACTAAGAGCTATCTGAAATGGAGATAGAACAGACCTGTGGCAATAAATCCCTTTAAAAAGCCCTAAACATGCAGGCATTTAGTAACCTAACTGCAGTTTTGTGAGACTGCTTCAAATCAAGGCCAAACCAGTTGTCCTACAGCTAAGGAAACAAGCTGCCCAAACTAACTGACTTTGACTAGGAGGAAATGTGGTTATCCCTTGGTAACCGTTTCTGGAGAAGCTACTATGTTCTAGGCTCCAATGAAAGCGCTGAGATTAGAGGTGAAAATATAGACAGGATATGGACCTAAGCGGATATAGAATATGCCTATAAATGGTTATGACACAAAGTAGAAAGTGGCAAATGTCTTAGAGATGACAATATACAGGATTAACTGGAGTACATATACAGAAGATTTCAATGTATATATTTCCATGTGAGTATTCTCCTTCTTTTGTTTGTAATTAAGTCAGCATTCCTCTGTAAATTATTGCCCTCATTTCAGGAATGGGCTGTAATTTAATCTGACACCTAGAAGTTGACGTAGAGACAATAGAATGTAAATGTATATGCTGAGTAAGCACAGACAGAACATGATGAGGAGCTTTGGCATAGTCTGAAATGCAAGCAGCGGCTGATGGGAAACAGGGAGACAGTTTGGTGCAGTGAATAGAGCAGCCCTTAGAACTGAGAGTTTAACTCACAATAGGAGCATCAGCCATTCAAAACCTCTGAGTCTTAGGAGTCATCTGTTAATCAGAGCAGGATGGCTTTCACTAAAACATTTACAGTTCCTATTCAGTTCCAGTATCTCAAATTCCACTAAACAAGTGGATTCCATAAACTCTATGCACCAGGAGGCTGAGTCAGCACTGTTTGCCCCCTGCCTAGCATAGCGCTTGGGCTCATGGCAGATGCTCAGAAAGTGCTGACACGATGAGTTAGGAAGTAACAGAATTGCTTGTGGGCGGCATTCGAATAACGTTCACCACTTTCTCTCCTTTCTTCTCACTCCTCCTCAAGGGTGACCAACCATTCTGTTCTGCCAAAGATTTTCCCAGTTTTAGCCTTGAAGTCCCGCTTCCTGGGAAAACCTTCAGTCCCAGGCAACCAAGGTTGACAGGTTACTTCCTTCTCCCCACTTTCCCTCTTAATGCTTCAGGCATGTCCACTGTACCTGTGGACCTTACTTAAACCCATGGGGGATGTTTAAGACTAAAGATGGTGCTTTAATGGTCACCTAAAGGCTTGGGAATTTGCTTCTTTGGTTTATTTCCCACTGGAATAAGTCAGACATTAAAATACACAGAGATTTTCAAAGTCTTTCTAGTCATAGTCTTTCTAGGCAAGTGAGTGGATGATCTGCAAATAAAAAAAGTCCTATTTGCCAAAAGCCATCATCTACCCGAGTACATTATGATATGATAGAAAAGCAGAGCATAAGGCTTCAAATCACACTTGGAATGTCTGTCTTAGATACCAAGCCAAATAGGTGTGATACACAAATCCCAAACTGACAATGAACAGAGATGATCTGGTCACTGCCAGCGCAAAGATACCAGGACAGCTGGGAAAATCAACCTGGCAGTGGGAGAGCAAAGCCACAAAAGAAATCCAAAAATGCATAAAAATCCAAAGGACTACAATTTTTTTTAATCCCTACATGTATCCCGACTTTGAACTGAACTGGAAGTGATTAAGGTAATGTCATTCCCCAGTGACTGCAAAATAAATTCATGCCAGTGCCACCCTCCCAGTACTGAAAGATGCAAAATGGCACTGTGAGCCAGACTTCACTCAGCTACAGGCATTCCAGTGGAACATGGAACGATACTGTACACGGAGAGCTAGATTTTTTAAACTAGCCCAGATTTTATTCCTAGCTAGCAAGGATCTTCACTCTATTTCACTCTGCTCGAGGCAGAGGAAATTTACCATCTGGTATCGATGTCTGGCTAAATTAGGAAGGGGCATTTCTCCTGATGATACTAGTGGAACATTTCATTTACTTGTGTATCTACTACAGAAATTCTGTGATTATAGTGATTTCAGTCTTTAAATATAAGCATTTTCAATGTAATATGGTAACTAAACTTTCAGCAAGGCAGGTCCAATGAATGAAACATACACCTCTTTCGTTGTTGGAGAGAAAACTACCTGTTGGATTTAGTAAGGGAGAGCATGTGTATGTACTATACTTTAAAGGATTTTCTACCCTAATTTCCCATGAGATGCAAATCTACCATATTTTAGCTGTCATTCATTTATTCATTCAGAAACATACACTGGGTACCAGGCACTAAGACACTGGAGACAGACCAAGGAACCAGACATAATGCCTACTGTCACAGAATTTACATACTGGAATCAGGAGAAAAACAATAAGCAAATAGGTAAAATAAGTGCCCAGTCAGAAAATGAGAGATACTTTGGATAAAAATAAAACAGAGAAGTGGATAGGGAGGCAGGCATGAATTTCCTAGGGCTGGTTTTGAGCCACACTTGAGAAAAGGTCTTTCATCTTCCAGAAGGCCTCATGTCATTTCTACTCCTTTATGTTACGCAAGTGCCGAAGGAGTTTAAGCAATTAGACCTGGGCTTTATTTAGACACTGCACAAAGCAAAGCGTACTATCAGAAGGATTTTAATCAAAGAAAGGCAAGGTTAATTATCAAAGTGGTAGATATTCTTGCAAAAGCCCAGAAAAGTAGTTCATTACCCAGCCACAATGTACCAGAAAGAACATGGAATTTGTGGTCAAGCAAAACTGGTCTTGAATTTTGATTCAGCCACACTAGCTCTATGTGACCTTAGAAGCATTGTTTTAATCACCCTGAGCTTTACTTTTTCTTTACTTGCACTATGGGTATAATAATTTATTTCATGCTTAAGGGGTTATTGCGAAGATAAATATGATAATTAATGAAAAGCTTCTATCACTCAATGATGCTTCTCATGCTACAGTCAATGCGAAGCATCACACCCTCCCCTTCATCTTCTGCAATGGGCTGACCAAGACTGAGTTAGAGAAGAAGTGATTACGAAGGTTAAGAATTGACTCAATTAATTGGACAGAAGGAATGAAGGGCTCAGGAAAAACGGGATGCCTCTACATATTTCCAGAGGTAGAACAAAATCAAAGGTGATAATCTGGAATTATGTCCTCTCTGCATTCTTGCATAGCAAAGGAAAACACAAGTGAGTTACGGTGCCATGGCCTTTCATAACATATCTCATACTTTGTAAGGTGCTGAGACCCCAAACTGAGAAGTGAATGAGTATTCATTTACAACCTAGAACTGCTGTGGGTGCTGAGAGGATCTGTTCTAACCCAAAAGATGTAAAGAGACATTTCCATTAAGACTTTATTTCCAAAACAGAACCATATAAGGAAAAGGAAAATTGAGTTTCAATGGCTATAAAAAGAATTCTATTTTCTTTTAAGGAAAAACTAATGTTTCTCATTTCTTTTTTTATTGAAGTATAGTTGACATGTTTCTCATTTCTTATAGTTCTGGGAATTTTTAATTAGTTAAATGCACTCAGGTATTCTAACACTGAAGTGAGTTCAGGCCAAAGCCATGATGTAAAGAATCACAGCTTCAGTTAAATCACTGAAGGAAGGAGTATGAGGCCAGGTGCTCACAAAGGTCCTGCCTGCTCTTTCCAAGGGTAAGGAGGGAAAGGGGCAGTATACTTGCAATAGAGAAAATTGAAATTATTTTGGGAATGTAAAAAAACATGCAGACCCTACTTAGAAAAGGATTTCTTGTTGACAAGTACGGTCATCAAACCATCCGGGTTTGTCCCAGACAAAGAGATTTCCTATGAAGGCAGCACTTTCCATGCCAAAACTGGACAGTCCCAGGCAAACTGAGATGAGTGTTCACTCTATGACAGGTCTCACTGATCATATTTGGAAGGTGAGGATGTGACAAAGTGGTAGGAGCAGAGCAAGCAGACACTGAGAAAAGAAGACAGGCCTTAATTTGAGTTTCATTGGGTAGGAATTTTATTTTTACGCAGTTTTCTTGACTACGGTATTTTCTGTTTTTTATTGAGATATAATTAACATACCATAAAATTTACCATTAAATGGCTCTCAGTAACTCAATGACCACTATCTAATTCCAGAACTTTTCATCAACTCAAAAAGAAACCATGTAACTATTACGAATCACTTCCTATTCCCCTCTGCCTCATCTGGCATTTTAAAAGAAGGTGATTAGAATTTTCTGCATTTATGAGAAAGCATTAAGTAAGGAGGCACACACAGAATCCAGAGTATGCTGGGGCTTAAGTAACCTTTTGCTGTGTGAAACACAGCCACAGTGTGAAAGGAAAAAATCAACTTGAGTCCTTTATTGAACAATCTCTTTTTTCTATTTCCCCAAATCTACTGTTGGTTAGGAAGAAACCTGGTGGGAACCAGTAACTGATGTTATGAAAAGCTTGGGAAAACTATAGTCATGGTTATGTAATCAGTTTTTCCTAGCTCTTCTTTAGCTCTCAATATTTCCAGGACTTCATCATCATTCTCTCTCATTTCATTTCCTTAGAAATAACTTTAAATTAGAAATTAAAATGATTAGATTGGCTCATAGCCTTATTTTATGTGGCTTCTTTTTAATTAAATTAAATTAAATTAAATAAGGAGTACACATTTTGTTCACCTTTTCATTAGAAATGATTGCTCATCATCTAAAAAAAATAAATGGAAATATTTCACTCTAAACAAAAGCTATTAGAAAACTGTTTAATCAGTTGTGTTTCCCTCCACATCAAAGTCTGGTGTCTATTTGTTCTTGGTTTAATCTGGTTAACTAAATTTCACTAAATATTACCATGAATATTACCAAACCCTTGTCACTGGCCATGTTTGCTTGCTGTTCCACAGTGATAGATGGAAACTTTCTGGATTTCTGGACTCTGGCAGTCACATAGAAACATAAACAGAAGAAAGTTATCAAAGAATATTGGACAGTTTAACTGCTTATCATCAACTGTTGGCTTCAAAAAGCAAGACACTATCGTCGAGATCATAAATTTAAAGTTTGTTACCTTGAGTACAAGACAGTACCATCAACTACCCACTGGCAGGAATTCCAACTGTTAATTACAGCTTGCAGAACTAAATTTTCATTTATTTATGTGAAATACATTTTCACATCCCTATGTTCTCATTAGATCCTTGTGACTTAGAGCACACATGTCAAAGACACCTGACCTGTGCTGGTTGGAAGAGCTAAGGCATCTGGACTATACATGGGTTGAATATGTGATCTCATCCATTTTAGAACCAGGTTCTAAAGAAATGAGCTAATCAGGCACCAACTAAACTGGCAAGAAATACACCGTGTGCCTTGTTCTAGGATAGTAATTTTTACCCTGGGATTCATAAACCCCTCAATGATTTAGGGGTCTACTGACAGGCTTTAGGAAACCTGTGAACATATTAAACTAGTAAACAAAACATTGTTCTTTTGGGGGTTTTTTTGTTTTTTGAGAAAGAAGTCACAGCTGTTTATCAGATTCCCAAAGTGGTCCATTATCCAAAATAGGTTAAAAAATGATTGTTCTTCAGTGGGCAGAAAATATAAACAGGGATTACTCCAAAGAAGACATACAGATGGCCAAAAGACACATGAAAAGATGCTCTATATCACTTATCATCAGGGAAATGCAACTCAAACCACAATGAGCTATCATCTCACACCTGTTGTAATGGATAAACTCAAAAACAAGTGTTGCCAAGGATGTGGAGGAAAAGGGTTCCATGGATGGATCTAGAGAG
Source organism: Ailurus styani (assembly GCA_002007465.1). Classification (NCBI taxonomy): domain Eukaryota; kingdom Metazoa; phylum Chordata; class Mammalia; order Carnivora; family Ailuridae; genus Ailurus; species Ailurus styani. Next base: position 4,594,391 of record LNAC01000033.1, on the reverse strand, counting down.
TATAATGTTAAGTGAAATAAGTCAGTCAGAGAAAGACAAATACCATATCATTTCACTCTTACATAGAATTTAAGAAACAAAACAAAGAAAGAAAAAAAGAGACAAACAAAAACACAAACTCTTAACCATAGAAAACAAACTGATGGTTATCAGAGGGGAGGTGGGTAGAGGGTAGGTGAAATAGGTGAAGGGGATTAAGCACAGTTACCATGATGAGCACTGAGTAAGGTATAGAATTAGTGAATCACTACATTGTACATTTGAAACTAATATAATAGTGTGTGTTAACTTTACTAGAATTGAAATTTAAAAATGATTGCTCTTAAAGAATATAATTAACATAGTTGATTCTATTTTCTACCAAACTGTCTGCCTCCATAAATAAAGCATGTATTTTGCCTACACAGAACTGTGTCCCAAGCCTGATTCAGTGAGAAGTAAATTTCTGTGTTCACAGATTTACATAAAAGTGTACATTTCCATCTTTATTGTACCTACATCATATCAGAATTTGTCCAGAGAAGCAGAAAAACTTTGAGTGATCTGGAATCTGGAATAAGGGATTTATTATGGGGATTAGAATTTCTGATTACTTATGGAAACTGGGGAGAAGTTTATATGAAGCTATTGCTTCTGTGCCTGGTATTGAGTTGGAAGTTGCTAGGCTGGTAGATGTGAAGAACATCTGGACGTGTAAAGTATAAAAGAGCTTAAAGCAACTGGAATCCATATCTGTCTCAAGTTCCCTTCACCCTTGATAATTCAGGTGACCACAGGTGAAGCTGGCAAACTTCACCACATACACAAGTCACATAGAAGTTAAAGGAGGAAATTCATCAGGAGATCCAGCACTGTGGAGAAGCTCAGAAGAAGATGCTGTGGGAGCTGGAGGACTTGAAGGCACAGATGTGGCTCCAAATCAACAAAGGGAGCCAGAAAATCAGTGACAATCCTACAACTTGTGGTGGTTCCTCAAACACTACTCTGACCTTTAGGATGCAGAAATAACTACTGTTTCACATCTATTTTCCAAATCGCATAGCACTTTTTCTGTGGACAACCCTAATCCAAAGAGAAGGGAATTCTGGAAAAGGTAGTTCCAATTAGTTTTAGTGGACACAGTCCAAAGCTACCACACACACAACACGTGACTGAATAGACACGGTGGGAGAAATGCTTTTATTTCTCATGGCCATAAAATGAAGTGACAGTTTATTCATAATCTATTCCCTTGAGTTACTGTAAACTATGAGTTGCTTATATTGGCAGATTTGTTTATTTGAACTTTTTAAAGCTGTAACTAATGTCCTGTTAAGCAAAGGCCACTGTGGAAGCTCCAAGTACAGCACATAAATATGGAAGAACGAGAGAGAGTTTGTATCTAAGATTAATAAGTGATCAGTATCTATGATAAAGCTGTCCAGGAAATCTACAAAAGAGAACAATAAACATAATAGACAAATGGGTAGAGGATGTTAAATGGCAATCCACAGAAAGAAAGAGCAAAACGGTTAATGTAAGAGTACAAAGGAATGCTTAAATACACTGGTAATTGGAGGAATATAAATTAAAACAGTAATATACTACTTTTACCTTATGGATTAACAAATATTAGAATGCCATATTTTGGTGAGGAAGAAGCACGAACACTCACACACTATTGGTGGGGGGGTAAGACAGGTACAAACAGACTAAAAATTTCCCTGTGAGTACTTAACTTGAGTCAAGATTGCTGACCTCGCAATGATGTTCCAGGGTTCATATCAAAAAAAGAACTTCTCACAAAAATCCATAATCACTATATTAGGAGGGGTATCGATTGTTGTGTTTACTCAAGTTAGATAGCTGAAGGCAATATATGAGCTCATATGTAGGTAAATATGTACAAAAAAATATAGTGAGCATATCCTGTAGAATGCTAATAACCACATGCATCCCCTATAGCATGGATAGCTATTAAAATGCCAGTGCTTAATGGAAAAATAAAAATACTGAATTTTATGTTAAATGACCATGTTTATAGGCAAAAACACACTAAACTGTAATTATTTATTTATTTATGAGAGAGAAAGAGAGCGAGAGAACAGGAGAATGAGGGAGGGAAGAGGAGAGAGGGGCAGAAAAGGAGAGGGTGAGAGAGAATCTTAAGCAGGCTCCATGCTCAGTGTGGAGTCTGACATAGGGATCGATCTCACCACCCGAGATCATGACCTGAGCTGAAATCAAGATGCTTAACTGACTGAGCCACCCAGGGGCCCCTGTAATAATAATTTTAAAAGGATACATGAAAACTCAAAAGTACAAATCAAACAGAGTCAAAGGCTATAAAGGGAGGAAAATGTGAGTGAAGAATGAAAATAAAAGTGAATCAACCAGGGGCGCCTGGGTGGCTCAGTGGGTTAAAGCCTCTGCCTTTGGCTCAGGTCATGATCTCAGGGTCCTGGGATCAAGCCCCGCATCGGGCTCTCTGCTCAGCAAGGAGCCTGCTTCCTCCTCTCTGCCTACTTGTAATCTCTCTCTCTCTGTCGAATAAATAAATAAAATCTTTAAAAAAAAATGTGAATCAACTAGGACACCTGGGCTGTCAGTCAATTAGGCATCTGCCTTGGGGTCAGGTCATGATCCTTACATTGGGCTCCCTGCTCAGCGGGAGTCTGCTTTTTCCTCTCCCTCTGCCTGCTGCTCCCCCTGCTTGTGTTGTCTCTCTCACTATCTCTCTCTCTCTGTCAAATAAATAACTAAATAATAAATAAGATCTTAAAGAAAAAAAGTGAATCAACCAATCAAGAAGACAGGGGCTCTATAAAGATAGGAGACAATAGTGTGCCATGGAATAATTCAACCCTCCGCCCTTATGGACTGTGAAATAACTATATACAAACATTTGTAAATAAGCCAGTAAATAAAAGGAGGCAAAAATGTTTTTTTAGGCTATCTAAGGATATAAAGAATTTTATCTGCTGCAACTCTTTCTCTCAGCTCCAGTAAGTCCTTTACCAAACCACAAAACTCATGAGATTTTCTGGTTTCATGGTTACTCAGCTTCAAAGACAAATTGAGTTTCCAGGTAAGAGAGAGATACTGGTTAGATTCCAAAACAGGCAGTTTGGAAAATGAAGTATATAATTTCAATTTTAAAAAGAAAATTAGATAAAGTAGCATTGATGTATAAAATATTAATGCATTATAATTGTAATTTTAATATCTAATGCTTTATAATTTAAAAATCATGGTATACGGCTATAGGTAAAAAAAAACCCTAAAAAGAGAAAATAAGACAGCAAAGGTGAGAAAAATGGAAACCTCACCTTGGCATCATCCCTTTTAAAACAGAAAGAGCTCTTCTGCTGAGTGGGCCAAATATGATGACATTTCCTGTTTCATTTCCTACAGAACAACTCCATTGTGAGGTATCTGGGCTGCTTCACAGAGTGGAGACACCATAGGATTTTGTAACTTGTGACACTGTTAGTCCTCTACAGATCTTTACTGTATTGAAAATATTGTAATGGGAAAGGTGGATAGTTGGGTGAAATTTTAGATCATACTTTTATGACATACATCATTTGAATGACATTGTGTTAGACATTATTTACATACTAACTTTTCAAATGTTAATTGAACATCTGTAATATGTCACCTATTCAACCAAATCTCAGATTTAATAAAAATTTGACATGGTGCCTGTCGTGGTTAGAATAACGGCCTCCTCTCCCAAATCCCAACCCCACCGCCCCTTCCCCTATCAAAGATCTCCACATCCTAATCCCTGGACTCTAAATATGTTACCTTACCTGGCAAAGGGACTTTGAAGATGTGATTAAATTGAGGATTTCACAATGGAAGATTATTCTGGATTACCTAAATGACTCCAGTGTAATTACAGGGCACTTAACAAGGGGAGAAAGGGCAGGACAATCAGAGGCAGGGAAAGAGATAGATAACAAAAACAGGTCAGTGACAGACAAATGTGAAGATGCAACCGAGTTTGAAGACTGAAAAGACCATGAACAAGGATTTTAGGCAACCTGTAGAAGCTGTGGCCAATGCAAGGAAATGGATTCTTCCCTAACCCCTCCAAAAGGAATGCAGCAGAATGAATACCTTGATTTTGGCAAATGGGACCTATTTCTGAATTCTGAATTCGTTTTGTTGATTGCTTCTTTTGCTGTGCAGAAGCTTTTTATCTTGATGAAATCCCAATAGTTCATTTTTGCTTTTGTTTTCCTTGCCTCCAGAGATATATCTAGTAAGAAGCTGCTACAGCCGACATCAAAGAGGTTACTGCCTGTGTTCTTCTCCAGGATTTTGATGGTTTCCTGCCTCACATTTAGGTATTTCATCCATTTTGAATTTATTTTTGGGGATGGTTTAAGAAAGTGGTCCAGTTTCATTCTTTTTCATGTTGCTGTCCAATTTTTCCAAAACCATTTGTTGAAGGGACTTTTTTTTCCTTTGGGTATTCTGGAACTGCTTTAACTGCTTTGCTGAAGATTAGTTGACCATATTAATTGTGGGTCCATTTCTGAGTTCTCTATTCTGTTCCATTAATCTGCCTATCTTTGTGCCAGTATTATACTGTCTTGATCTACCCTACACTACCATACTATAGCTTTGTAAAGTCTGGAATTGTCATGCCTCCAGGTTTGTTTTTCTTTTTCAAGACTGCTTTGTCTATTTGGGGTCCTTACACATTCAATTTTCAACCAAAAGAGGTCTCTTGTATGGTTCTAAAATAAAGATAAAATTATTCTTTTCCCCCCAAACTAAAAGGCAACCTTCAGAATGGGAGAAGATATTTGCAAATGACTTATCTAATAAAGCCTTACTATCCAAAATCTATAAAGAATTTATCAAAGTCAACACCCCAAAACCAAAAAATCCAGTCAAGAAATGGGCAGAAGACATGAAGAGACATACAGATGGCTAACGGACACATGAAAAGTGCTCAACATTATTTGGCATTAGGGAAATACAAATCAAAACTACAATGAGGTATCACCTGACACCTGTCATTATCAACACAGGAAACAACAGATGTTGACAAGGAGAAAAAGGGCTGGTGGGAATGCAAGCTGGTAGACCCACTCTGGAAAACAGTATAGAGTTTCCTCAAAAAGTTAAAAATAGAGCTATCCTATGACCCAGCAAAGGTGCTAGTAGGTATTCACCCAAAGGATACTACCAAAATACTGATTTGAAAGGATACACACACCCTGATGTTTATAGCAGTATTATCAACAAAAGCCAACTTATGGAAAGAGCCCAAATGCCCATCACTGATGAATGGATAAATAAAATTGGTATATACATACAGATACACAATGGAATATTACTCAGCCATTAAAAGAATGAAATCTTGCCATTTGCAACAATGTGGATGGAGCTAAAGTGTATTATGCTAAATGAAAAAGTCAACCAGAGAGAGATAACATGTTTTCACTCATATGTGCAATTTAGGAATGAAACAAATGAACATGGAGGGGGGGGGAAGAGGGAGAGAGAGAGAGAGAGGCAAATGATAAAACAGACTCTAGACCACAGAAAACAAACTGAGGGTTACTGGAGGGAGGCGGGCAGGGGATGGGCTCAACAGGTGATGGGAGTTAAGAAGGGCACTTGTGATAAGCACTGAGTGCTGTATAAGTTATGAATCACTAACTTCTACTCCTGAGACTAGTATTGCACTATAGGTTAACTAACTGGAATTTAAATTTAAAAACTGAAACTATTAAAAAAAAAGAGAAAATTAAATTGTGTAATAACATGGAGCAGAAACAACACTGCCACAGTGGGAGATTCATTCCTCTTAAAAGACTTCTGATGATGTCTGCCCAGAGGACCTGGTCTCGTTCACCTGTGCAATCTCAGCACCCAGTATATCCTTTCAGTAGGAACAATAATGGCCATTGTGATTTTACTGCTACCCTGGTAATTAATTATTTTCCCTTAAAGCTTTTTTATTCACTTGAGTATTAAGAGGACTGATGGCTTGAATAGCAGATCAGAGGACCAGAAGTTTTGCTGTTGTTTTCAAGTTCTGTTTCAAGGAGTTTTGCATTAGTTAGAACTCCCAATCTATATGCAGAAGAATCTCTTTATGTTGCTGTACTTGGATTTGGCCTTAATTTTTAAAGTCAACAAAGAAAGTGTCTTTCTCTCCTGTCTGAAAAATCAGCACCACAGAGAGGTGCTCTTTGTGTCTGGCTAGCTGGTATCACTTACTAAGAAGAAAAAGCATATTATAGTACAGAGGAGTCTAGATAGAGGCATTTTACATCACATGTTAACATAGTCAGATAAATGAGAAAAAATATAAGGAGAAATATTTAAACAAATATTATAAAATACTTTAGAACCAGTAAACCACTCAGCCTTACCCTATACTCCACAATGATGACTTTCAAAGGCATTTGATGCTTTATAAATAATAAATATTGCAATTCTCAAATAACATCTAGGAGTTGCTGAAATTGAATAAATTTCCTGCTTGTCATACCCAATCAGAGGATCTGTCTGATAGAAAAACCTATATATTTTGAAGAACTGGAGCCACTCTCAACCTGGCAAGATGTTCACACTTAGAACTGAGACCAAGAGAAGGAGAGCTGGATTTCCCAACCCACACTCATCCCCACAGCACACAGATTAATTAGGCTAGCTTAATATCCTGTGGTATTTAACTTATTATTCCCTCTGTGTTTTTCCCCCTATTTTCACTTAAATCACAATGTGATGTAACTGCATTTCTGACTGTCAAAATAAACCATTCTATGCACCTTATTCAAGACATAGAGGTAACTCCCTTTTACACATATACCAGGGTCTCCTTTGAAAACAGTATGTGGGGTGGCCTGGGTGGCTCAGTCAGTTAAGTGTCTGACTCTTTATTTCAGCTCAGGTCATGATCATAGAGTCCAGAGATGGAGTCCTGAATTTTCCCTGCACTGAGCATGAAGCCTGCTTAGGATTCTCTCTCTCTCTCTCCGCCCCTCTCCTACCCCTAGCTTGTGAGAGTGTGCACGCATGTGCGTGCTCTTTCTCTCTCACAAAAATAAAGAAAATAGTATGTACGAGGCATTTGCCTGAAAATTGAGGGTTTTCTTCAAGATCCTACTGCTCTTCAGAAGGTGAACATTGTCAAGGCAGATCAATGTATACACCCTGAACTATAGTGGGACCTTGTACTGCCTTGTAATGTTAAGTCCTTTTACGTCATTGACTGTGGGGTAAATTCAATTTGCATTACAAATAATATATTTCACCTTCCATTGCAAAAAAAAATAGTTGTTTTCTAAAATTACGAAATTATGTCTTTATCTCCATCTTTGTCATTTCTATCTCTATCACTACCTACCTCTAAGTTAGAAAAGAAAGGAAAAGTATGTAATTAGGCTTAGGAAGCATTTCCCTGATACAGCTAGCACAGAAATGTTAGAGCAACTTCGCAGTATTTGTAATACTGGTTTGGTATTTGAATAAACTTGTTTTTCAAAATCTGTGTTATTTTCAACCTTTTCACTTTATAAAGTTTTCAAGGCCAAGGCCATGGGCCTTGCCTCTGTATTATAATGTGAAAGCACTATCTATTGCCTTTACCAATCAATGGGGATAACTTTCTTTCCAAAGAACACGCCGCATTTGATTTTTTATATTTAAAAAATATCTAATGATAAAGACTATTCTCTAAAATAGAGATCTATAATGATCAAAAGGTTAAATGAAGAATGAATGAAATTTCTTTCCTTATGAGATGAGTAAGAGCATCAGCAAGAATGAAGAACTTCTGTGCCCAACAGCCCAAAAGAGAATGTGGAAGAAGGAAGAGATGTTAAGAGCATAGGACTCAAATTATGGTAGAAATAACATACCTAACTACTTCTTCCATAAAGTGAAAGAATAAACTGTACTTGTTGTTGTTGTTCCCTCAGCACTGCATTTCTGAAATGTTTTATTTAAGACTTGTTTTACTGGGGACTGGCACGGTAGGAACTGATTTATGATTATGACGGTAGAACATATTTGTCATTGGTAAAAGTAATATCATTACAAGCCATGGGCTAACTTGAATTGCTATGTAAGCACTTTTCAATTACAATTTTATTTATATGTGGTGAAGCTTGTATTTCCTTTATAGACTTCTTGTGTTTGAAATGCATGAGCTGAAAGTGTAAAGGGATTAGTAATTAAGGGTAAAACACAACTAAATGAAATCAAAGCCTATCTAGGAATTTCTTTATAAATCAGAATAATTTTTACAGAGAAAATAATATTGTGACTTCTAAAAGCACATATCATCATAAATCATATCATGATAAAAGAGGATTGACTCAGAATTGCAGAAAGTTTATACCCACATAGATTCAGTCTTTTACAAACTTTCGTCCTTATTTTAATGTTCTCCAAAAAAATTCCATGTGTAACAAGGATGTTTACATGTCAGTGATATCTAGGAAAGACAAATGCACCTAAGTTTGTGAAATTAGTGTTACACTTGCTATTGTTTGGAAATATTAAAATGTAAACCTCTATTTTTAGTGTTGTAAAGACCATAAATCACATTACTGCAGATTAAAATCTGAAGTCTATCTCTCTTTAAGTACTGAACACACTTCAAAAGACTACCATGGAACTTAAATTTTTGTCCCGAAATCACATGGGAGTTAGGAAAAGCATATTTCTGAATCAATCCACTAAGTACCATTTCTTTATAGTAGTAATGCTGCAAACAGATAAAATCCTGACAGAGAATTCTAAGAAAATCTCCAAATCAGATTAAACTGAGACATGCTATCAATGGAAGCAAACAGAATTCTTAAGCTTAGAGGAAATTTTTTCTTTCTAGATCTAATAACCCAGCAACATTTCAATCTAGCGTTTTGTAGATGGTGGAATTGTTTCCAATCTGTTTAAAAATGAAGTTTTTGTTCCAAAAACTCATGACTTTCAATGTCATTTCTGACAACACATAAATGTTGTTTTTGTTTTTCGGTTTGTTTGTGTTTGTTTTTCCCATGACAGGTTTCCAAATCCCTAGACTCTCCAGTATTACCACACATTTCTTTACCACAGAAGAGATAAACAGGCTCAATATCACAGTTACTAGAATCTTTGTTTTATACACCCTTATCACAATTCTATACCCTTTACTGCAATTGCATCCACCTGTTTGTGCAGTAAATACTCTAATGGCCTCCCTCAGACAATGGATTCCTAAGTAAACCTGATAATTTCAGGACTTTTGGAAGCTAAGACATTCTATGAAGATCTCGAGTCACACACACCAATAAGGTTGTAAGTAATGCACAAGAATTATTTTGTATGTATTAGCATTGTACAAGATTCAGATCAGCTGAGCACATTGCTTATTCAACTCTTGACTGTACAGGTCAACTCCTATTTCTTTTTCAGGAAAGTTGCTTTTTCAATTTTCCCATCTCTGATCAAGGATTTTCAATCAATATTAAGTTTAATGTAGTCATGTCTCAATCCTCATCATATTGACAATCTTTAAGCAAAGCTTCATTGCCTTTCTTTGTGCCTATTTCTCTGAACAGAAATTAGAGTAGTTTGATGGTAAACAAAAACCCCTTTAATATTTGGTAATTCATACCACAATAATATTGACAGAACAAAGAAATGGTACATGCTCTAAAGGATTATTCGTGTTATGTTCTCTTCTGTTTAATGTTCGTCCCTCTTATTCCACAACTACAAAAACAATATTCTGAATGGGCTTGATTTTGTTTGGAATATAATTGATCGGTATTTGGAGAAAAGAACAGTTCTGGTATGTTTCAAAAAAGAAAACCTCAAGATAAGCCTTAGTAGTATCATCACAATATTTCAGAAGGAAAAGAAATGCCTATGACTTCACTGCCTGAAATGTGCTTTTAATGTGAAACAAGGTGCATAATTAGTGCAAATGATATGGCATGCCACTTTTCTTAGGAAGAGGACACCTTCCTTTGAGTGAGGTATTTCTTTCATTCTGTTTATATTCAAACACTAAATAGGGGCAACATTTTTATCACAGGTGTGTGCGAATTTACATAAACTGTGGAATGAAATACCAAAATCATTTTAATAAAATGAAAAGTAGGACATACTAGAATTAAGGGTGAATATATAATTATCATGTTTACCATATTTTTGATGCCATGAAGCAAACCACTATGTTTAGACACATCTGTTTCAAATAACACAAAATAGTGCAATTGCTAAAAATATTCCCTGAGAGTACACCAAACTCTGAAGAACATAACTGTTTCTTAGATTTCTCAATGCAGCCATCTATCTCAGGTGTTTGGATCTGCCATTCTGACTTTAAAAAAAAAAATAGCAACCCCAAACCCTTTTAAATCTAATATATCTCTGTTTTTCTTAAAATTAACTTACTCCCACTGGAAAAACAAACAAACTTTTTGTCTTCACTCTTTCCCAAGCATGATAATTAACGAGTTGTTGTTATTACATCATCATTATTATTATTACATCACCTACAAAAAAGGGAAAACTCCATTAGATTCCCAATTGCTATTATTTCTACCTTAAAGATAGCTCCTATTATGATTCTCTGCTTAAATGTCCATCAGAAACTTCCCTATGGTTGCTACATGGAGAAAGTAGAGGAACAAGATTATTCCAAATTCTAAGGTACCACATTTGTGATCAGGGTCATTTTAGGGTCAGTCATCCTCATTAACCTGGCAAGTGTTTACTAATTATTCATATGTAAACTTGGCCTTCTTTTCATTCTCAAAGGTCTGCTTAGAGCAATTGCCTTTGCTATTTTCTATAGTTCTCAAGGTAATTTGACATTGTATCATCATTATTCAAGAGAATACATGAAAGTTAGTGGAATTCTCCACTTTGTTTACAAATGAAATTAACCTACCACTATAGCAGGAAACTTATTTTGAAACTAGTCTTTTTAAGTTCTCCATAATTCTTTTTAAGATATCAAGCTTTCCTAATTGTATTTTTAGGAGCCAGAGAAGCAATAAACCAACCTGTAGACAAAAAGTTCATCCTTGGATAAAAGTAAAGATGGTTTGCCATTCTTCCATTCATTCATTCTTCCACTCTCCATATGACTTTTCACATTTGCCATATTCTCTTTTCAAATAACATTCTTCCACCCATTTTCTAAGCATTTTGATGAATTGCAACTCTAAGCAAAGCATCTTTATGTCTATTACGTCACACCATCTATTATTTCTGTAGCATAGAGAAGGTTAGGGGTACAGAATATAAGCCCTCCTCTTATATGCCCTTGTAAGAAATATTAATCTATTATTAGTTAATTATTTTATTAACAGAGAAATATTAATCTGTAAGAAATATTAATCTAATTTATATAAATTTGATGTAGCTATATAAAGGATATACAAAACAAGAGCCAGATTGTTACTGTTAAATATTGATTAAATTCAAATCAATAGTTATAAAATACATAATATTTTAAACAACGAACACCTCCGTACCCACAACACGTTTTCTTAAAAGATTTATTCATTTATTTTAGAGAGAGAGCTTACACGGGGGTGGGGGGGTGTTAGGGAGTAGGAGAGAGAGAGAGAATATCAAGCAGACTCCCCACTGAGTACAGAGCCTGACAAGAGGCTTGATCCCAGGACCCTGAGATCATAACCTGAGCCAAAATCAAGAGTCCACTGCTTAACTGACTGTGTCACCCAGGCTCCCCCCTCTACAACACTTCTTTAAATATAGGGTGTTGCTTTCATCTTTCAAGAGCTCTACATACCCCTCCCCACCATTCACTTCCCTCCTTGCTCAGATGTTACCATTGTCCTAAATTAACTCTATCCCTCCCTTATTTTAAAAACTTTTTCCACATTTTTTGAATCCCTAAACAAGGTATTATTTGTGTAGGATATAAATACATTTTTTTACTATGTTTTCTGCAACTTATCCCTTCAGTATTTTATTTCTAAGAGTTAACCATATCATTAAAAAAACAAAACTGTAGCTTATTACTTTCACTACAATATCGTATTCTATTGTACAAATAAACAATTTTTTATCCATTTTACAACTGATGAGTTTTTCAACTGTTCCCAGCTCTTACAATTATAAATCGTGCTATTATGAACATTCTAGCACAAATTTCTAGTGCTCATATGCCATGACTCAAACTATTTCATGTTACAAAGCCCTCTGGTATTTCATAGAAGCCTCTCGTGCCATTTTCATAACAATGTTTTACACATTTTATGTGTTTCACACACTTTAAGTAAAATATGTGGAGTTAAGATAAAATTGTTTGAAAATACAATTAAAACATTTTTAAATAAGTGTTAGAGTAATAAATGTTCTTTAACATCATTTGAAGAAAATTTAACAGTTATATAATTACTGCTAAAATTTCAAAGAAATGGTTAGCATAAATTATATTTGGGAAAATCATAATAACCATAATGTGATATGATTATATCTATAATTTATGTGGTGATAAATCCTAGATATTTCTAATACTACTGGTAGATCATTCCCTTCATTCATAATTGAAGGAAATGCTAACTTTCAGTTAAAAGTTAATAAAAATAAAGATGAAATAATTTTCCTGTCTAAGGGCAGGATACATGGACCTAAGAACAGGGTCCGTGGATCTTAGTCACAAACCTCTGATCTAAAAAAAGAAACCTTGGGCGCCTGGGTGGCTCAGTGGGTTAAAGCCTCTGCTTTCAGCTCAGGTCATGATCTCAGCGTCCTGGGATTGAGGCCCGCATCAGGCTCTCTGCTCAGCAGGGAGCCTGCTTCCTCCTCTCCCTGTCTCTCTGCCTGCCTCTGTCACTACTTGTAATCTCTCTCTCTGTGTCAAATAAATAAAATAAAATCTTTAAAAAATAAAAAAATAAAAATAAAAAAAGAAACCTTAACTAAATGATTCTAAATCACTTACCAAAATTATTTTCTCAATTTATATTCACAATTACTATGTAATAAGAATTTTCATTATTTCATGTCTTTTCAACACTTGATATTGTCAGACTTAAAATTTTTGTCCTTGTCTAAGTAAAATAGCATCTTGTGATGGCTTTAATTTGCATTTCTATAATTTTTATGACATTGGAAATCTTATTCCATGTTTATTAACCACTTGTGTTTCTACTTCTGTGAAATAACCATTCATGTTTTTGTTCATATGTCTTGTTGAGCTGTGGGAATTCTTTATATTCTTTGGGGGAAAAATTCTGTTGTTAATACTTCTTGAAAAAGTTTGTCTTTATTTTTGTGGTGCCTCTTGATAAATAAAAGTTGCTCTAATCAAAATTATTAATCTTATAACATTTCTATTTTTAGTTTTAAAATCTCTATCCTGATTTCATTTTTGTTGTTGTTTTTTGAGAGAGAGAGAAACAGAGAGCATGTGAGTGTGATGAGGGGGGCGGACGGAGGGAGACAGAGAGAGAGAATCTTAAGCAAATCTGATGCTGAGCACAGAGCCTGACACAGAACTTGGTCTTATGATCCTGAGATCATGACCTGAGCTGAAGTCAAGAGACAGATGCTTTTTGAAACTCTAATTTTTTTTTATTTTATGGAAAAAAAGAGAAAGAGAGAGAGAGAGAGAGATGCTTAACTGGCTGAGCCACCCAGGCGCCTCTATCTCAACTTTAAAGACCTAAGTGGTGTGTTGTCTTCTATAGGTCTTTTTCCTTCAAATTTAAACCTTTAATAATCAATGGTATGCTTGAAACAGCTTGCATTGGCTTGCAAGAGCCAATTATTACATTTTTAGAAATCTGGATAGCTGGAAGAGATCACATTGACAGGATGAAATTGACCATGATGGTAATCCTTACAACACAGAAACAAACACTAAAAATCAGAGTTTCTTTCTTTGGTGCTTCTTTCAGAGACGACATCTGGTTTTTAAACATGTATCACCACACATCTCTATTTATTCCACCTAGAACTGATAGATAGATAGATAGATAGATAGATAGATAGATAGATAGATAGGTAGATAGACAGATAGACAGAGATAGAGGAATCATTTGTTGAAAAATTTGCCCTTTCCTTATTCATCTAGAATGCCAACTCTGTCATAAATCAATATTTCATGCATACATGGGACTGTTAGTGCATGCTGACTTAGTTACCATAACCATATTATAATTTCAGTTACCTGAAAAGGCATTCCAAACTGTTTCTTAAGGGTGTTTTGTCTATTTTTACCTTTGATCTTCCACATAAAATTGAAAATCATCTCGCAAGTCTCAAAGAATAACTCTGTTAGAACTTCTATTAGGATTATATTAATTCTACAGACCAATCTGGGGATAACTGAGCAGGTACCACATTAAGTTTTCCTACCATAAGTGTAATGAGATTGATGTAGCTCTTTAAAAAAAAGCTTAAAATTAAGTTTTACATTTTTCTCATAAGGCATTTGTACATATTATATTAGTGCCATTTTACTTATAAAGTTATTGGTATGCTTATTAAATTTCACTTACCAATAATTTTTCCTAGTATATATAAATGCAATTAATTTTTAAATTTTGATTTTTATATTCAAACTTGCCATACCCTCTTATTAAATCTAATGCATTTTCTAGGTGCACTTTGAGGTTTTCTATTTAATAATCATTATCTGAAATAATGAAGTTAGTAATCTTCTTTTCCAATTCTTGTAATTTTTATTTCTTTTCCCTTTTTTTATTGTTTAGGAAAAGACTGTCTCAGGAAAGATTATGAAAAAAAGTGATAATAGTAGGTACCCTACTTCTTTTTTTTTAAGCTTTATTTCTTTATTTTAGAAATTGAAAGAGAGAGCAGTGGGGAAGGGCAGAGAGAGAAGGAAATAGAGAGGGAGATCCTTAGGCAGACTCCATGCTCAGTGTTGAGCACAACACAGGGCTCTATCTCATGACCCTGAGATCACGACCCTGAGATCACAAACTAAGCCTAAACCAAGAGTTGGGCACTTAACCCACTGAACCACCCAGGTGCCCTAGGCACCCTACTTCTTATACAAACATTAGAGTATGATGTTTTCTGTAGGTTTATGGTAAATATCTTCAATTTCTTAATATTAAGAAAGGTATCTTTTCTTATTAATCTGTTAAGAAATACTGTATTTTATGATATTGAATATATTGAAATTATTGTATGATTTACACTTCTTTAGTTTTTTTAAAACTTGGTAAATGGTAATAGATGATTTTCTAATGTCAAATGAACCTTTCTTTGCTGGAGATAAACTGGTCTTAGTAGTGGTATATTAACTCTTTTAAATGTGGCTGGCTTTAATTTGATAATATTTTAATCAGAATCTTTCTCATCTATAGTCAATGTGTCTGATTTGTAATTTTCTCCTTTCTTCAGTCCTTGATACATTTTTGTGTCTAAGTTTTGGAAGCATTATAAAATATGTTGGTCAGTGTGATTTTTTCTATTCTTTGGAATACTCTGTGAACAACTGAAGTTATTTCTTCCCTAAATGACTGAAGATCTTGCATATAAACCATTTGCATATAAAACTGTATTTGTAGGATGGTTTTTAACTACAGCTATAATTCTATCCTTGATGTGGGAACAGTTTGGATTTTTTTTTTACCTTAATTCAGCTTTGAAGAACTGAATTTTTCTAGGGATTTGCCATTTCATGTAAGTTTTCAAATGTGCTGGCATAAGTCCTTAATACTATTCATATCCTTTTTCTAATTTTTACATGCTCTCTAGTTATGTCTACTTTTTTACTCCTAATTTTTGTGACTTCCCTCTTTTTTTATAATCAATGTTGCTGAGACAGAGAGTTTGATAGGGAAAGATACCTATCCTGGATTACCCAGTAAAGTTGTGTCTAATAACATGAGCTCTAAAAAGTGGAAGACAGGCATGGGGTGGGGGGTGTTGGTGGTCAGAAAGATGCAACATGATGAAACCCACTGACGTTTTAGCTCAGTGAGTCCATAGCACACTTCTGACCTACAGAACTGTAAGAGAGTAAATCTGTGTTGGTTGAAGCTACTAACTTTGCAGCAATGTGTAATGGCAGCAGTATGACTAACAAAGTCTATAAATTCACTTCTAAGCATCGCTTGAGCTGCATCACACATATATTTTTAAAATATTTAGTCTTTTGTCATTGTTTAGTTACCAAGTTTTAAAATTGTATTTTTGGTTTCTTGTTCATCTATACATTATCTGGAAATGTTTCTTAATTTCCAAACATATCAGTTTTATTCTAGTCATCTTTTTGACTGAGTTCTTATACTGTGATCAGAGATTTTTATCAAGAATAATATAATTTTTCATGGCTTAATACATGGTCATTTTAAAAATACCCTTCATGTGTTTGAAAACAATATGTATTCTTAGTTTGTTGAGTACAGTATTTTATAGCCCCTGCATTAGATGAAGTTTATTAACTGGGCTTTATGTGTTCTATATCCTAAGTTGTGGGGGCAGCTTTATCTATAAATGAGCAAAAGGTTTATTTTTAAGAACGCACTATATGGTAGATATGCTTCTTTCTGTAATTTTAGCATTTTTAAGATTTATGTATTTTGAGGTTATCATATTTCTTGGATTCAAATTTAAGTAGCTCTATTTTCTTGGTAAATTGATATTAAGTGGTAACACATTATCTCCAGAATGACTTTTGACTTACAGTCTACCTTGCTTAAAGTTAAATACCTATAAAACTTTCTCTTGTATATGTTTCACCTGGCAAACATTTTCCATTTTTTTATTCAACCTTTCTTTATCCTAGTGTCTTAGGTATGCTTCTTATGCACAGTGAGTATCCGAAATTAGTATTTTTATCCAGTTTGACAGGTTTTTTTGGCCGTTACTACATTTCGTCTCTTTACATTTGTTTTAATTTTTAATATATTAGCACTTTTCTTCTATTTTATTTTGTTTTCTCAAGGTTTTCCTAGCTTTGTGTAATAGGATCGCCTATTAGAATTGCCACTCCTGTCTCCTACATACCTTAATGAAAACAAATTGAATCTCGAGTTCACCTATTTCACAAGTGCTCTTCATAGGAAAGTAGACTTTAGTGCTCATATCACCTCTCTTTGTGCCCTTTTTCATTCATTTATTCAGCTTCTGATTATTTGCATATGCCTGCCTGCTCTTAATTCATTTAAAAATATGTTAACCCAATATGTTGTTGTAAATTTTTATTGGAAAGATTAGGCTGAGTATCTATCCTGCATTACTACCAAGCAAGAAACATCACTCTGATTTTTTTAGCACTGTAAACTTACAGATTATCAATGTAAAAAAATTAAATCCTGTCATTATACCCAAGGAATCTTTATACCTATGTGTCAAAAAATTGGAGATGACACTCTCAACAGGTCCGCTATTGTTAATGTCATTACTCTAGCATAAATGAAGCTATATTTGTCTCTTGGAAAGAATTTCTTCTAAGAACCATTAAAGGCCAAAATCTGTGAACTCTCAAAACTGCAAACTTTCTCACTTAACACAGGAAACAATAATGCATGGCAGCATGTTACAGGAGTTTCACAAATATTTATTGAATAAATTAATGAATAAATATTGTACCTTTACTGATATTAAATGACTACTTTCTGTCAAGCCATTTTTCTATATATTTCCCTTATTCCTTGTAAATCTAGCCANTCGAGGCCCGCGTCGGGCTCTCTGCTTGGCAGGGAGCCTGCTTCCTCCTCTCTCCTCTCTCTCTGCTTGCCTCTCTGCCTACTTGTGATCTTTCTCTCTGTATCAAATAAAAAAATAAATAAATAAAATCTTTAAAAAAAAANTAATGAATAAATATTGTACCTTTACTGATATTAAATGACTACTTTCTGTCAAGCCATTTTTCTATATATTTCCCTTATTCCTTGTAAATCTAGCCAGTAAGAAATTGTTCTTCTTTCTAAAGGTTACTTTCACCTAAAAATTTACTTACATACGTTAGTGGGGTTTCATTAAATTAAAACAAAAAATTAGTTTAGGGGTCATCCATCTTAGTGTGTGCTATTATAAAAGTGATCCGTAAGCACACTAACTAGTATGGGATAATAGTTATGTAGAGTCTAGAATAAAAAATTTCACTGAGCAAGAGTCTGCTTCTCAAATATCAACATATTCTAGTATTATAACAGCTTTTGTTGGTTTTATCACTGATAGTTCTTTTTGTCAAATCATTTTCACATTTGTCACTCATCATTACCCCCAATGTAAAGCACTTTCCCTCTATGGCAGTTGGTTTGGTAATGTATAAGACTACAGAAAAAAACAGGGTGACCTTAATTACTGCAAATAGTATTGTCACAGATGAAGTCTTATGATATCACCACCATATGTTGTACTATTTTACAAGTTCTAAAATAAGCTATTTAGGTTAATGTTGACAGTATTATCCTATACTTAGTATAGTCTGCCCTCAGACATTCTCCAGCTATGAGATTTCTGGAGCAATATATTCTTGCTAAAAAAAGCAACGTCCTTGTATAAGGTTAGTAAAGACATTCTGACAGTCTGTATCAGGCAGGATCCTTTTCTTGCACACTATTCCCAGTAGTCTCATTCTGCTTTGTGCAAAATGTAATAAGAAAAGATATCCTTTACGCAGAACACTTGGTGATATCTGAGATGTTTAAAAATTACCTTTTAGTACTTGAATTGCATAAAATCTAAGAGGACTAATGTGTTGCTATATCTGTCCATGGCCATAATTTCTTGTTACATATTATACTGATTTTCCTACTCTAAAATAACGTAAAGAAATTCTTAGGAATACTTCATTTTTCAAAGATAATTGTTGACATTATATACTCTATCAAACGTAGAACTGCCCTAGTTTAAGCCTATATTGTGCTCACTGGGTCATTTACCTTTGTCAACACTACACTATCTTCATATTTATTAATAACAACACAGTGAAATGTATACATTCATTGAGTTCTTCCTTTTTTAGAAGTTATCTCATGGAGTACTCTCAAGAGTACTAAGAGATAAGCGCTATCATTATCCTTTCTTTTTTTTTTCCATAGCTAAATAAAAGAACCATGATTCAAAACCAGTTTTCTTAGACTCCAGGGTCACAGTTCCTAACCATAATACAACCACTTATTGTATATACAGCATTAATTCAGAATTTTAATAAGGGCTTTACACAAATGATAGATTCCATCAATATCTACCACTTAAACCTTTTAGCAGATCTAAAAAAAGAATTACCCAGACTTCACAAATTAAGATATTACAAATAAAAGAGGTTGAAATCACATAGGTGGAGGAATTAGAATGCAACCCCGTTCTGTCTAGAACTTGTACTTTAAACCACCATCCTCCCTTTGCTCTAGGCTTCCCCAATATCAAGTCTGTTTAACCGAGAGTGGCATAATGAGAATGGACCTGAGGGGCCAGCCCCTAATTTCTTAGACGTCAGTTCCCTATCTGTGAACTATGGGAGAACTAGAATTCTTTAAACACCATTCTAACACTGTAGTTTATGCTTCCAGTTTAGATCACTTCAATAAAAATTAAAATATGCCATTAACACAGTTTATGTGTTTGTTTTCAATTGCCATTGTGTTGTAGGAGTTTGTTTCACTTTTCTTTTTCTTGTTTCCATTACAATGATATTTTTAGATCATACTGCTAAATTGGAAGTGTCTGACCATATTGAGATGTTCAAAATTAATCAAATGTGGATTATAAAAGGCTAGACAGAAAGTGTATCAACAGAAGGCGTCTCACTATTCCAAGTATTACATAAGCCCTTTAAAATGGATACAACTATTCATTGCTTCAGTTTTAGTTTCCAGCTTGAATTTACATCTAAAAAAATTGTATCATTCATACTGTTTCATTCTTTAAAACATGATTGAGGCTTTGGTGTCTTTCTAATTGAGAGAAAAGGAATTTGGGATTAACACCTCTAAGACCCAATGCCATACTTCTTAATATTGTGTTACACATAATCAGATGAAAATTTCTCTTGTTTTAAGCCATTAAGTTTGTGGCAATTTGTTACACAGTTGCCCAGGAAACTGATATAGCTTAATAAGGCATATTTCCTTGGGGTGTCCGGATGGCTCAGTTGGTTAAGTGTCCAACTCTTGATTTCGGCTCAAGTCAGGATATCAGGGGCATGAGATCAAGCCCCCTGTTGAGCTCCATGCTCAGCAGGGAGACTGCTTAAGATTCTCTCTCTCCCTCTCCCTCTGCCCTCCCACCATTATGGGCGTGCTCTATCTTTCAAATAAATAAATAAATCTTTTAAAAAGGGCATGTTTCCTTTACCCCATATTTAAAGTTGTATGTGTTTGCTCCAAAAGACAAATAAGAAATAAAACAAAACCAAAACAAACAAACAAAAACTCTGCCCTAAATGCAACATAGCATATCAGTTTGGATCCTGGAACAAAAAGAGGTCATTTCTGGAATAACTGAGAAAATTCAAAACAATCTGTGGCTTAGTAAACAGTAGCACACCCATGTTAATTTTTAGTTTTGACAAATGCAGCACAGTTATATAAGATGTTTAACATTAGGGGGAGCTCAATGAATAATATATAGAAAATGTCTCTATAATTTTGCAACTTTTCTATAAACCTAAAATTATACTAAAATTAGAAAAAATTTAAAATAATTTTGCCACACTTAGAACCAAGAAGGAAACTTACATACTTCAATGGCCATTAGACAAAAGTTATTTTTATTTTTACTATTAATCCATCATTTACATTTGAAAAAACATCTTAAAGTGGTGTATGATTTGGAAAATACCAGTACATCCAAAATATACAAGGATCGACCACAAAACAACATACCAACTTTGGAAATATCACCAGCTTCTCCCCAGTGACCCAGAAAATGTCATCAGATATGAACTCCAGACCCAGATAAACTATATTTATTATGAAACCAATTGACTTATTTTTGCTATAGCAACCAAAATTTATTTAAAAAAAAAAACAGCCTCAAGATTGAAGTTAGGAAAATCATGGCACTATTGGTAATCTCACGTCTTTAATAAAACTTAATATTTACTAAGAATTTCTTATATACCTTAATTTATATGGATAGAGTACTACATTTAATCCTCCTAATACCCCTCGTCACCATTTTACCCCATAGAAATTTTGGTCATAAGAAGTTTAATAAGCGTCCAAGATGACAAAACTTAGTAAGTGACAGAGCCAGGACATGAACTCAAATCTAATTCACCACAACTATTGATTTCACTTCACTTAATGAAAATGGAATAGAGATGATCCAGTGATTTTGTTACATTCAAGGTAGAACTTTTTCCTTCTGTGGTTTGTGTGGCACTTTCAACCTTCATACTTGGACCATGCTAACCTTGACTTCGCTAACATGAAAACATTGGTTAATCCCAATTTGAAAAAGCCCAATCAATGCATATTCATCTTAGCAAAAGAAAGTGACCCAAGGCTACTAATCTCCTTTTATTCCTCTGGCCCATTGTCTGCCCCTCTCCATACTAGTACATGTCTCAGGAGGCTGTCCTCAGTGGACTGCATCCCCTAGTTCCTGACTGGTTTAGGCAACAGAAGGCAAAAAACAGAAGACAGGGATTGGATGATATTTTCCCTCCACTCCCTGTCAGGCCACTCACTGTTTTGGTCTGACCAGGCTACACAGTATCTTTGGTCACTGCTCCTCCAAGAGTAGCCCCTTTCCTACAATCAGCTTTTGCCAAGTTTGGGCAACAGCTTCTTCCTCTGCAAATAGTTACTCCGTTAAATTATTTTTGGTGTCCTTTGTTTATTGTGCTATCTGCTTCATGAAAAGACCCTGATTGATATATCCAACATCAGGTTAATAGCTAATTATCCTTTATATTTTTCCCCAGTGTTAAGCTCCCTGCATTTTAAAACTATACTCTTCTTTAATAAGAGGAATCACTTTATATTGCTTTTATAGTTAAGCTCCAAATTAACTTCCTCGTTTCAATTTATCTTTTTTTCGTCATAGTTAAGCATAATTTCACCTAAACTTAATTTCATTCATTTGGGATATTAAGGTATTTTCATAAATAATATTTTCCTTTCAATATCTTCATTTAACACTGCAAAAATTGTAATTATATTTGACAACTGATGTATACTTTACCTTGATGCTGATTATTGCCATTTCTGATCTCAACAAAAAGCTTTCTTAAAAATGGACTGAATGCATATTATTTTCAATATTCTAGGTTCCCCAAAAGGCCCAATTAGATCAAGAAAATGCATAACTCACAACGTTTGAAAAAATATGTTGCCAAATCAGATAAACATTTCCCTTCCAGACCTTCCAACATGGTACTAATTTGGAAATGCTGTATTTAGGCAATGATGTAGATTTCTATTATCTTTTAGAAGATTATAACAAGCCTAAGGATTCTTCCATTTTAGTATATTTTATTGCTTTTTTAAAATAAAGAAAACTTGTACAGAACCCTGATCAAATTAGGAAATAAAGAATCCTACTGACCCTAAGGATCTATTATTTTTGAACCGATAAGGAGCCTCATTTAACAACTGACCATTTCTTTTTAGATGTATCTCATTTCCAAATAAGATGGTTAATAAGAGCACTGTCATGGTCATCAAGTGAAGTTCCTATTTTGTGGAGGGTTGTAGTGAAATTATTCTGCTCTAATGAATGATAACACGAAGCCATCATGATTATCAATATATTTTAAATGTAAGCATCTAGGCTATAAAGAAAAATCACTATTTTTTCCCTGCCAGTGTTTAATATAATGTGATGGCTCGGAAATTTATTAAACTTAATATTTTTTTCTGAAATTCCTTATTAAGACAAAAAGCCACATATCACTGAAGAAACATTTGTTCTTGATGCAACATTAAAACTGGGTGAAATAGTGAAGTAGGAAAAATAATAATTTGAATACCTTCTCTTTTAGCAAACATTCTTAGAGGACTCAAAGACTCATTGAGAAGAAAAGAGTATTTGGGAAAAGTTATGCTATATGGGAGTTTTGTTATATACTTACATGAAGGTACTGATGTTGTCAACAGGTTCAATTTATGATGTTTGCTAGATTCTATTTCAGTAACAAGATATATAAAGTATTTGGTTTGTGACGTACTGAATAGCATATTAATTTGTATCGTGAAAAATCTATTGTTCATTGTATATAACTTATTTAATGAGAATAGTGTTTTACTGGGAGAAACGAAAACCTAGAAAAACATGGAAGAGAAGTTGTTTAGACAGGGATTAACAATTTCTGTTTCAATTCCTTAACAATATCATAGATTTGTTATAGGGCTATAGACACAGCATTCAATGGAAAATTCATTCACTAATCATTCATGTCCAAGTATTACAGCAAGTTGTCTGAAGCCAGGAATATGTAAATGCTATAGTATATCACTGATGTGGATAGCTTTACAAAAAATAAGATCTTTCAAATAAAGTAAAATCTTTATCCTACTATGCAGTATTATGGGAAAAGATTGTGAAAAATTTTCATATCACACAGATGCACGTTGTTTATTTATAGAGCACTAAAACATCTTGTTAAACCTGAAGAGGTATTTGACAGTTGATTTTTAAGAAAGGGAAAGAATTACAAATTTGCTGATTTTTCTGTGATTTCAAGTGGCTATATTACCAGCAGGTAAATTAGATACAATAAGTACACTTAATCTGTTCCTTCAACACAACAGAAACATTTTAATCATTACCTACAAAATACCAAAAAACAAAAAACTATTAATCTCCACTTCTATTAAGAATGGAGTAAAATCCTTCCAGAATAATCCCCCCTCATAAAACAACTATAAAATGTGGATGTAACACAAAAATAAGCAACCTGAAGAAACTGTGTTGGGGAGGAACATTACATAAAGTGAATTCCCATTTTCATGCCTTTAAACCTGAGACCAATTGCTTTAGGTACGGCATGCAAGTGGGCAAGCATGCTCGTGAGAAAAACTGTTGTTGGAGAAGTCACGGTCACGGGGGGGAACAGAGGAATCAAAGGAAATTAAACAAAAGTGAAGGGATTCCCAACTTCTGTGTACCCACATCTCTGACCAAGCTTGGAACCACTCACGTGAGAAACAGATTCAAAGCAGCTCAGCTAAAGACCGAAACAGCTAGACTTAGACTGGAGCTCCTGACTAAAACAGAGTTTGCAGCTCACATCCAGATGTGATAACTGCCTGAAAAACGAAATAATACTCACTGGAGATAAATAACAGAATCTGCTTTCTTCACAACTTAATTTTCTCAGGGTTCAGGCTATGATACACAATTACCCAACATACAAATAACCAGGAAAATGAAATACATTCTAAAGAGTAATTACCTGAGAAAATTCTCTGAGACCAATGTCAAGATGAATCAGCGTTGGAACAGGAGACAAAGATTTTTAAAATTGGCTTTGAAAACTCTCCTCAATTAAAAAGAAAAAACAGTAAATATATACTTGCAAAGAATAAAAAAATCAGAAATCTTGGCAGAGAAAAATAATGATAAAACACTAAGTGAAATTCTCAATGAATGAAAAACTTAGTATCTGAAATTTAAAACTTCCCACATGGACTGAACTTTTTAAGGTAAATGACAGAAGGAAGAGTAAGTTAACTGGAATACAGATCAATATAAATCATTCAATATAAAAAACAAAGAGGAAAGGAGAGAAAAATGTTAACAGAACCTGAGAGCCTATTTGATAATTTCAAACAGTCCAACAAATGTTTAATAGAGCCCTAAAAGTTAAAGAAAGAGAGAATGGCACAAAAAATACATAGTTCACAAAATAATACCAAAAATTTCCTAAATTTGAGAAAAGAAAAAAATTTAGATACAAACTCTCAATAACTCTCAATTAATAAAACAACTAAATAAATAAACCATACTAAGTCACATCATGGTCAAACTTGAATATGAAAGATAAAGAACAAAGTTTAAAAGTGGCAAGAAACACACATACACACACACACACACACACACACACACACACATATTACATAAGGCAAAAACAGGTTTGATTAAGGATCAAATTCTCATCAGAAACTTGGAGGCAAAGAGAGTGGAACATATTTAAAATTCTGAAAGAATTCAGAGCTCAATGTTGCTTTTTGGCTTTGTAACATATTTAAAGTCCTAAAAAAAATTAAGAAAAAATCAGTGTTGGATGTTGTTGCAGTTTGACTTCTGAAATAAAAGCACACTGCCTGCATTTCAGTTCTAAGTCTATGTATAAAAAAGCATGTATACAATACATTGGGACATTTTAGTAAAAAAAAAAAAACAAACAAACAAAATCCAGGGCACCTGGGTGGCTCAGTGGGTTAAAGCCTCTGCCTTCAGCTCAGGTCATGACCTCAGGGTCCTGAGATCGAGGCCTGCATCGGGCTCTCTGCTCAGCGGGGAGCCTGCTTCCTCCTCTCTCTCTCTGCCTGCCTCTCTGCCTACTTGTGATCTCTCTCTCTCTGTGTCAAGTAAATAAATAAAATCTTTAAAAAAAAAAAAACTCCATTACTAACGCATTAAGAAATTTAGTTAATATTCTTCATGCTTACAGTGCTAGATGACAGAGGTATAACAGCTGTAGGTAAGGTTGCACAATCTTAGTAATTTTCCATTATTTTCTGCTCACTCTTAATTTCTCCCAGCCTCAGAGAAGCCCAAAAGACAGATATTTACATTTTGGACTGAAGGAATGTAAGAACCTACATAGCTGCTCCCAGAGTTACTGTCTTAAATTTCTCTGTCTGGAATACCTTATTTTATCCTCTGACAAAGAAATTTCAGGCTTTGGTGCTAGACGGAAGAAGTCTGAGAACGGAAAATGGTCTTTTCTTCAACCACTGAAATTATTGCATGCAAGCCATTGCATTTTCCACAAATATAAGAAAATATAAAGTTCAAAAACATCAAAAGAATGATGCAATATTGAAATACTAGAATGTATTTTAACAACCACATCTAATTACTAGTATTATCTATCAGTAATTAATCCAGTGCACTAATAGTTTAATGCCTTATATACATCCTTATATACACATATGTCTTGGAAATGTCAGCAGTTGAAAATCATGCCAATCAAACAAATACATACTCAGGATGAAAAAATATGTTTGAATCTCAGGTGAGTGCTGCTAGCATTTAAAAAATAGTTGCATAACAGCCTTTAACTTGTAGGAGTTATAATACCAAATATTCATTTAAATACTTGAGCTCTTTTTGATTTATCTGTTTCCAAATGCCCACAAGGCCAGAACTATGGGAAGCAGCCAAGGAGAGCACAATGCCTCTGTCAAATGGAGAGAGAGTATTTTCCATGGATATAAATTTGGAGACTAATAGATCAGTATAGAACATTCCCTTTTGATTGTCCTTTTTATTTTCTTTCTACGAATTTCCAAAGGCTCTCTGCTTTATGGTTAGAATGCTTTCTAAGATAGCCACAGCTACTAAAAAATATAAAAAACAAGGGATTCTGCTCTTTGTTCGTCAAAGATGTTTTGTGGTTAAACATAATGCAGCCTACATGTAACCATCAGTTTCCGGATTTTCTTCAGAAGCTCTTGGGATTGCTGGAGGTATCATAATTCCAGACTTCAAGTTATATTACAAAGTTGTAATAACCAAAGGGTATGGTACTTGCACAAAAACAGACATAGAGATCAATGGAACAGAATAGAAAGCCCAGGAATAAACCCATAATTTTATGGTCAATTAATCTTTGACAAAGTAGGCAAGAATATGCAGTGGGAAAAAGTCTCTTCAACAGATGGTGTTAGGAAAATGGGATAGCTATATGAAAAAGAATGAAACTGGACCACCTTCTTACACCATACAGAAAAATAAACTCAAATGGATTAAGGACGTAAATGTGAGACCTGAAACCATAAAAATCCTAGAAGAGAGCACAGGCAGTAATTTATATGATTTCGGCCTAACAATATCTTTCTAGATGTGTCTCCTGAGGCAAGGGAAACAAAAGCAAAAATAAACTACTGGGACTACATTATAATAAAAAGCTTCTGCACAGCAAAGGAAACAACCATACAACTAAAAGACAACTTACTGAATGGGAGAAGATATTTGCAAATGACATATCTAATACTAATATTTAGTATCCAAAATATATAAAGAATTTATATAACTGAATATCAAAATGCCCTTAAGTAACCCAATTAAAAATGAGCAGAAGACATGAATAAACATTTCCCCAAAGAAGACATACAGATGGCCAAAAGACACATGAAAAGATACTCAACATCATTCACCATCAGGGAAATGCAAATCAAAACCATAATGAGATATCACCTCACACATGTCAAAATGGCCAAAATAAAAAATTCAAAAAACAACAGGTGTTCATTCAGATATGGAGAAAAAAGAACCCTCATGCACTGTTGGTGGGAATGCAGACTGATGTAGCCATTGTTGAAAACAATATGGAGGTTCATCAAAAAATTAAAAATAGAACTACTATATAATCCAGTAATTCTACTACTGGGTATTTATCCTAAAATTCTGAAAACACCAATTCGAAGGGATACATGCACCCCTATGCTTACTGCAGCATTATTTACGATAGTGAAACTATGGAACCAGCCCAAACGTCCATCAATAGATGAAAAAGAAGGGGTGGTATATATACAAAATGGAATATTATTGAGCCATTAAAAAATGAAATCTTGCCATTTGCAACAACATGGATAGATCTACAGAGTATAATGCTACGTGAAATAAACCAGTCAGAGAAAGGCAAATACCACACATTTCACGCATATGTAGGATTTAAGAAACAAAACAAATGAACAAAGAAAAAATTGAGACAAACCAAAAAACAGATTCTTAACTATAGAGAACACACTGATGGTTACCACAGGGGAGGTGGGTAGGGGCATCGAGGAAATAGATGAAAGGGAAGAAGAGTATACTTATCTTGATGAGCAGTGAGTAATATATGAATTGTTGAATCATTATATTTTACATCTGAAACTACTATAACTATATATTAAGTACACTAGAATTAAAATTTAAAAAAAGAAATCCTTAGGTTGTAATTAGATTTCCTCATTTTCTTTGAGTTGCAGATATGTATTTTGATGTCATTTAGAATGACTAAGGAACTTCCTCCTTTGGTGAGAGGACTCCAAAAAGTTGTTTCCTTAAAAAAAAAACCAATTACACTAAATATTGATATTAAGAATTAGAGAGATGGAGGGAAATTGGAGGAAAGGGGTCAAAAGACAAACAGTTATAAGGTGAATCAGCACTAGGGATGTGAAGTACAACATTATGACTATAGCTAGCACTGCTGTGTGATAGGAAAGTCGTTAGGAGAGTAAATTTTAGGAGTTCTCATCACAAAGAGAATTTTTTTCCCTTTTTTTCTTTCAGTCTTTTTCTTTTCTTTTTATTGTATCTATATGAAAAGACGGATGTTAGTTGAACCTACTGTGGTAATCATTTTACAATATATGTCAATCAAACCACACTGTATGCCTTAAACTTAATGTCAATTATTTCTATATAAAACTGAAAAATATTTTAAAAAAGAAGAAGAACTAAAGAAAAGTATACATTCATTTAGGCCAAAGGCTCAGGCAAACATTTCAGGTCTTGACAGTACTGTTTGACTTTTGGGACGGAGCCACACTGCGTGCATTTCAAGTTCTCTCTACCTCAAACTCATCGTCGGATGTGGCTAAACATACGAACTTCATGGCAGTCCTCACCTCACAATAAGTAGTGCATACAGCAGCATGAAAACTTCTACAAGAGTCCAATATTCAGGAATACTGGTTAGGAGGTAGGACCTAGAAAATTAGTAATCACATTTCAGATTACTAGCACCGAAAAATCAGTTCTGGCAAGAACTGATTTATAGTTTATAGCCTCTATACACTATAACCTCATTTATATCATTTGCTCTGTTGTTTTTTAGTGGTGTGCCCTTGAAACTTTGAACTAATCAAAAGTGTAGTTTTTGAAAAAAATGTCGATTATTATATTGTGTATTATTTATGATGACAATGTATGCTGGCACTATAAGAATTATCTATAAAAGGGCTTTACACTTTATGAATAAAAACTTTTCATATCTTCTCCCCATTCAGTCCTTATAAAAGTACGATGACATACACAGGATAGATACTATTATCTCCATTTCACTGCTGAGAAAGAGGACTCGAAGAAGGGTTCACTGACTAAAGTTCTTCTAACCTAACAAAAAGTGGGGCAAGAACTAAAACTCATCTCATTCTTCTGATTCAAATTCCAGGGTATATTATGAAAAACTGGGCTCTAAAGTTGGATAGATTTTGCTGGAAACCTAAATCTACCATGTACCATTTAAGAATAAATCTGCTATTTACTACATGAGACAAAGTTAGGTGATTTTTTCTCTGAAATTTAGATTTATCGGGCGCCTGGGTGGCTCAGTGGGTTAAAGCCTCTGCCTTCGGCTCAGGTCATGATCTCGGGGTCCTGGGATCGAGGCCCACATCGGGCTCCCTGCTCGGCGGGGAGCCTGCTTCCTCCTCTCTCTCTGCCTGCCTCTCTGCCTACTTGTGATCTCTCTCCCTCTGTGAAATAAATAAGTAAATAAAATCTTTTTTAAAAATTCAGATTTATCATCTAAAACAGGAGGATTAATAAAGATTTTCCTTGCAGAATTGTTGACAGGAGCCAAGAAGGATTCAATCTGCAAATCACTTGAAACAAAATATTTACTCAATGAGCACAGCTATCACCATTGTCCTCATGGTTGTTGGTTGTCATCAGGTCACCATCATAGGCACCATCAGCATCATCAAAATACACTGACATAACAAATAACCATACCTTTCACTCTTTCCGGCTGACATTATTCTCTCCCACTAAGCCACGACCTCCAAGGTAAAAACAGTCTTGAAACCTTTTCTATACTCCCTAGAATTTAGCAATAACATATAGCAGTATTTAATATTACATAAAGAAAGACTAAATCTAAAACATATGATTTGACAAAGCAGTGAGTGTATTATCTGAGCTTTTTGGTAACACATTTAATGTTAAACCATGATTATAGTTTTGTAGTTGTTAAAAGAATTTTAACTTATTACCTTCCTTGGAGTTTTAAATTGACAGTCCTAGGGATAAATATTCTTGAATTTCAAACAGTCTGGTGTCATAACTAACTCACTTCTGTGAAGTTAATATTTAAAGAAAAATCTTGAGGCATTTTTCATTGCACTTAGGACAATGAAGATTTGTCATCTTTTTTTTTTTTTTTTAAAGATTTTTATTTATTCATTTGACACAGAGAGAGAGATTACAAGTAGGCAGAGAGGCAGGCAGAGAGAGAGGAGAGAGGAGGAAGCAGGCTCCCTGCCGAGCAGAGAGCCCGATGTGGGCCTCGATCCCAGGACCCTGGGATCATGACCTGAGCCGAAGGCAGCGGCCTTAACCCACTGAGCCACCCAGGCGCCCTGTCATCTTAATTAGAATTTGTTTTCTTTAGTATTCCATCAC
Organism: Ailurus styani; assembly: GCA_002007465.1. NCBI lineage: Eukaryota > Metazoa > Chordata > Mammalia > Carnivora > Ailuridae > Ailurus > Ailurus styani. The sequence goes on along the minus strand of LNAC01000033.1, from coordinate 4,563,908 downwards.
AAATATAAGTACTCAAATGTAAAGTTATTCAAATGTAAGTAGTCGCTCTTACTGTCAATTGTCCACTAAAGGTCTTCATATTGGCCTTTTCTGTCCCTTTTCAATAAATGTTAGACAATTCAATCATGGCAAGTTTTTAAACACTTCAAAACATTTATGTTATCTCTCCCAAATGTGGTAAATTCTTTTTAAAGTAAACTCTTCTTCTAAAAATTCAACATATTCCAAATCATCTTTTATCACCTATAATGTTCCAAAATATACTAGATTCTGAGAATAAAGCAATAAATAAAACCTCACTCAGCCTTCCCATCCAGATGCTGATTATGATGAGAAGTAAGGAAGTTGATATATCAATGCAAGTATACCAACGTTAAAGGAAAGAGACAGTATAGTTAGTTCATCCACAGTCTTGGGGGCAAGAAGGGCGTGTAGTCCAGGAGAGATGTAGAGAAAGTCTCACCCAGAAGCTATGTTCTGACTTTGGTAAGCCTTAGAATAAATGAGTACACCATACAGAGAAAGAGTAAAAAGACTTTACAGATACAGGAATTACAGGTACATAGGCCCAAAAGCAAGAGAGAATCTGATGCCATCAAGTAGTACTTGAAAGTAACTGGAAAAGCTTCAAGGAGAGAAAGGGATCTGAAATGACTTGACAGGGTTTAAACTTTATCTTGAAGATGTCACCAGCTAGAACCCAAGGCCTGACCTTCACTGCCCACTTGCTTGTACTCACCGACTGTTGTCTCCCATTTTTCCTTAAGCTCTTCTTTCCAGCTTGTTTCTTAACTAAGGCAAATAGAAAGGGAAACCAGCCCTCAAGCAAGAGCAGGACCTCCAGCCAGCAAAGACCACCAAGACCAGTTTGAATGTAACCCCCCAACCCATGCCTGTGCAGAAGGACCATGGAGTGACCTTTAGAATGACTGACAATGACGTTTATCTCATACTACTAAAATCTCAGTCTGAGGAGGAGTACGAGTTTCATCTATGTAACACAATGTATATACAGGCACGTTTCCTAAGGTGCAGAAGTGACCTTATGTCTGCGTCTACATTTGGTGACAAGGATCTTCTTTTGAAATATTCATCCTAACTCTAAATAAAAAGAACCTATCCATCCTTGCTTAGAGAGTCACAGCTTTGGAAGTTACTCTCCGTGATCTCATTTGCTGTAAATAAACTTTACTTTGTGAAACAACTCTACCTGGTCTATCTGTGACTCATCAAGGAACAAACTTACATTGGTTCCTTTAAAAGATACTGAGGGAGTTTTATTTTATTTTTTATTTTTAAAAAAGATTTTTTTAAAGATTTTTATTTATTTATTTGACAGAGAGAGAGAAATTACAAGTAGGCAGAGAGGCAGAGAGAGAGAGGAGGAAGCAGGCTCCCCGCTGAGCAGGGAGCCTGATACAGGCCTCAATCCCAAGACCCTGAGATCATGACCTGAGCAGAAGGCAGAGGCCTCAACCCACTGAGCCACCCAGGTGCCCCCCAAAAAAAGATTTTTATTTATTTGTCAGAGAGAGAGAGAGAGAGCATAAGCAGGGGGAGTGGCAGGCAGAGGGAGAAGCAGACTCTGCACTGAGCAGGGAGCCCAATGCAGGGCTACATCCCAGGACCCTGGGACCATGACCTGAGCAGAGGGCAGATGGTTAACTGGCTGAGTCATCCAGGTGCCCCTAAGCCAAAGTTTTAAACATTAAAGTTTTTAAATGGCCATTGAGAAAATCATTAGGGAGCTTTCTCAGAATTCACAGAAATTATGAGGCAGATCTCAGGTCACATGAAGTTGTAAGCTAGGTATGTATAAGGCATCAATAGGCACAATTATACTGGTTTGTGTCTGCGCACTCAGCAGTGGAAGGATATATGTAAGAACATGGGTTTTGTTTGTTTAGTTTTTTTTTTCCTTGCTCCCAGTGTCTTTATTTTTCCAGCTTACTGATATATAATTGGCACATAACATTTAAGTGTAAAGTATACAATGCTTTGATTTGATACACTTAAGTATACTGCAAAATGACTACCACAGTAGCTTTAGCTAACACCTCCATCATGTCACATAATTACCATTTCTTTTTTGTGGTGAGAATATTTAAGATTCACTCTCTTAGCAACTTTCAAGTATATAATACAGCATTATTAACTATAATCACCATGCTATGCACTAGATCCCAAGAACTTATTCATCTTATAACTGGAAGTTTGTACCCTGTGGCGAACCTTGCCCCACTTCCCCCACACCCCCATACCCTCCACCTCTGGCAACCATTATTCTACTATCTCTTCAAATTAGTTCAGCTTTGTAGGATTCCACATATGAGTGAGATCATATAGTGATTTGTCTTTCTCTGTCAGATATTTCATTGTCTTACACGGGTTCCCTGGTAAGTTACAAGCTTTTAATCTCCTGCTTTTAAGATTCTTTGTATCAGTTCTGACAATTTTGTTATAATGTGTCATGGAGAGGATTTCTTTAAGTTGACTCTGTTTGGTGACCTAAACTTCATGAATTTGGATATCCAAATNTGTCATCTTAATTAGAATTTGTTTTCTTTAGTATTCCATCACAAATATAAGTACTCAAATGTAAAGTTATTCAAATGTAAGTAGTCGCTCTTACTGTCAATTGTCCACTAAAGGTCTTCATATTGGCCTTTTCTGTCCCTTTTCAATAAATGTTAGACAATTCAATCATGGCAAGTTTTTAAACACTTCAAAACATTTATGTTATCTCTCCCAAATGTGGTAAATTCTTTTTAAAGTAAACTCTTCTTCTAAAAATTCAACATATTCCAAATCATCTTTTATCACCTATAATGTTCCAAAATATACTAGATTCTGAGAATAAAGCAATAAATAAAACCTCACTCAGCCTTCCCATCCAGATGCTGATTATGATGAGAAGTAAGGAAGTTGATATATCAATGCAAGTATACCAACGTTAAAGGAAAGAGACAGTATAGTTAGTTCATCCACAGTCTTGGGGGCAAGAAGGGCATGTAGTCCAGGAGAGATGTAGAGAAAGTCTCACCCAGAAGCTATGTTCTGACTTTGGTAAGCCTTAGAATAAATGAGTACACCATACAGAGAAAGAGTAAAAAGACTTTACAGATACAGGAATTACAGGTACATAGGCCCAAAAGCAAGAGAGAATCTGATGCCATCAAGTAGTACTTGAAAGTAACTGGAAAAGCTTCAAGGAGAGAAAGGGATCTGAAATGACTTGACAGGGTTTAAACTTTATCTTGAAGATGTCACCAGCTAGAACCCAAGGCCTGACCTTCACTGCCCACTTGCTTGTACTCACCGACTGTTGTCTCCCATTTTTCCTTAAGCTCTTCTTTCCAGCTTGTTTCTTAACTAAGGCAAATAGAAAGGGAAACCAGCCCTCAAGCAAGAACAGGACCTCCAGCCAGCAAAGACCACCAAGACCAGTTTGAATGTAACCCCCCAACCCATGCCTGTGCAGAAGGACCATGGAGTGACCTTTAGAATGACTGACAATGACGTTTATCTCATACTACTAAAATCTCAGTCTGAGGAGGAGTACGAGTTTCATCTATGTAACACAATGTATATACAGGCACGTTTCCTAAGGTGCAGAAGTGACCTTATGTCTGCGTCTACATTTGGTGACAAGGATCTTCTTTTGAAATATTCATCCTAACTCTAAATAAAAAGAACCTATCCATCCTTGCTTAGAGAGTCACAGCTTTGGAAGTTACTCTCCGTGATCTCATTTGCTGTAAATAAACTTTACTTTGTGAAACAACTCTACCTGGTCTATCTGTGACTCATCAAGGAACAAACTTACATTGGTTCCTTTAAAAGATACTGAGGGAGTTTTATTTTATTTTTTATTTTTAAAAAAGATTTTTTTAAAGATTTTTATTTATTTATTTGACAGAGAGAGAGAAATTACAAGTAGGCAGAGAGGCAGAGAGAGAGAGGAGGAAGCAGGCTCCCCGCTGAGCAGGGAGCCTGATACAGGCCTCAATCCCAAGACCCTGAGATCATGACCTGAGCAGAAGGCAGAGGCCTCAACCCACTGAGCCACCCAGGTGCCCCCCAAAAAAAGATTTTTATTTATTTGTCAGAGAGAGAGAGAGAGAGCATAAGCAGGGGGAGTGGCAGGCAGAGGGAGAAGCAGACTCTGCACTGAGCAGGGAGCCCAATGCAGGGCTACATCCCAGGACCCTGGGACCATGACCTGAGCAGAGGGCAGATGGTTAACTGGCTGAGTCATCCAGGTGCCCCTAAGCCAAAGTTTTAAACATTAAAGTTTTTAAATGGCCATTGAGAAAATCATTAGGGAGCTTTCTCAGAATTCACAGAAATTATGAGGCAGATCTCAGGTCACATGAAGTTGTAAGCTAGGTATGTATAAGGCATCAATAGGCACAATTATACTGGTTTGTGTCTGCGCACTCAGCAGTGGAAGGATATATGTAAGAACATGGGTTTTGTTTGTTTAGTTTTTTTTTTCCTTGCTCCCAGTGTCNGCCATTGAGAAAATCATTAGGGAGCTTTCTCAGAATTCACAGAAATTATGAGGCAGATCTCAGGTCACATGAAGTTGTAAGCTAGGTATGTATAAGGCATCAATAGGCACAATTATACTGGTTTGTGTCTGCGCACTCAGCAGTGGAAGGATATAGGTAAGAACATGGGTTTTGTTTGTTTAGTTTTTTTTTTCCTTGCTCCCAGTGTCTTTTTATTTTTCCAGCTTACTGATATATAATTGGCACATAACATTTAAGTGTAAAGTATACAATGCTTTGATTTGATACACTTAAGTATACTGCAAAATGACTACCACAGTAGCTTTAGCTAACACCTCCATCATGTCACATAATTACCATTTCTTTTTTGTGGTGAGAATATTTAAGATTCACTCTCTTAGCAACTTTCAAGTATATAATACAGCATTATTAACTATAATCACCATGCTATGCACTAGATCCCAAGAACTTATTCATCTTATAACTGGAAGTTTGTACCCTGTGGCGAACCTTGCCCCACTTCCCCCACACCCCCATACCCTCCACCTCTGGCAACCATTATTCTACTATCTCTTCAAATTAGTTCAGCTTTGTAGGATTCCACATATGAGTAAGATCATATAGTGATTTGTCTTTTTCTGTCAGATATTTCATTGTCTTACACGGGTTCCCTGGTAAGTTACAAGCTTTTAATCTCCTGCTTTTAAGATTCTTTGTATCAGTTCTGACAATTTTGTTATAATGTGTCATGGAGAGGATTTCTTTAAGTTGACTCTGTTTGGTGACCTAAACTTCATGAATTTGGATATCCAAATCACTCCCCCAAATTTGAGAAGTTCTCGGCCATTTCTTTCAATATGCATTCTCATCCCTCCCACCCTGTTCCCTTTCTGGGACTTAACTGATTCACAAAATGATCTTTTTGATGGCATCCCCAAAATTACATAGGCTTTAATTCACCCTTTTTCTTTTTTGTTTTGTTTTATTTTGTTTTCCTCTAACTGGATAATTTCAAAGTTCCTATTTTTAATCTCACTGGGAATCCGGTCTGCTGTTGATGCTATCTATTGCATTTTCTCATTTCATTCACTACATTCCTTAGCTCCAAAATTTGCTTGGTTCTTTCTTATTATTTCTCTTTGTTAAATTTCTCATTTGCATTGTGTATTATTTTCCTAATTTCATTTAATTTTCTTTCTTTGTTTTCTTGAGGCTCACTGAGTTTCCTTAAAACAGTTCTTTTGAATCCTTTATCTGATAAATCAGAGATCTCCATTTGGGTTTGGTTAGCAGGAGATAACTCTGATCTTTTGGTATCATCTTGTGTTCTTGATTTTTCATGTTCCTTAAAATTTTGTGTTGCTATCTTCATATTTGAAGTCATAACCACCTCCTTCAGTTCTAATAACTGACAACTCCAATGTATCCAAATTCACATTTTTTTTTGCTCTTACAGAGCAGAACGCTGGAACTTCTCTGGAAATCTGAACTACCACAAAGCCTCTCTCATTTTCTAAGTCATTGTTTCTAGGGCCAAGAGGGATCTAGGCCAAGAGCAATCTTGGCCAAGAGGGGCTGAAACCAGTACATTGGCCACTACAAGGTCCACAGCCAGGACTGAGGTTTAACTTCCTATTACCCAGTGCACAGATCATCGAGACCTCTCCTGGGTCCCTTGGAATATGAGGCTGGATCATCGGCCCTCTCAAAGACATTCTTAACCATGGATGAATGCCAAATTTCTGTTGTTGAGGATGGAAACAAAAACAAGGGATGCCTTATGCCACTATTATGCTGTTATCACTCCACACTAATTGTCCTGATTAACTAAAATAGTTACAGGGACCTCCTTTGGATATACAGAATGGCTCAGCAATGCTATATCAAGCAGCCCTTGAGAGCAGTGGCTCTCAAAGTCTGGTCCCTGGAGGAGCATCAACAAGCACTAGAACTTGACAGAAATGGAAACTTTCAGGCCCCACCCCAGACCTACTCAATCAGAAACTCTGGGAGTGGGGCCCAGCACTCTAATCTGCAAGCCCTCCATGTGACTCCAGAATACAGATAGTTGGAATAAAACAAAGTTGGGTTCTCCAAGCACTAATATTGAAAGAGGACAAGGAGGTTGAGAGGACAGGCAATTAGACAACTGAGATGGTAAATCCCGACTGCCTTAGCTGGAAAATGAAGAACAAAAGAATTATAATAGTTGGAGAAACTAAAGGAGAACAGGAGTCAATGTGAGATAGAAACACAGGTCTATTGGAAGTAAAGGGGTGAGACATTACCATTCTCCATTTTTGAGAGTCCAAGCCCATCTTTCTCCTGGTGTCTTACAGAGTCTCAGCACCAAGGCTTTAGCCAGAAAGGATTGTTGAGCTTATTTCATAAAGATCAAAATGCTATGAATGGGAGTAATAGCAAAACTGCCACCCCCAATTGCATTCTGCCCATCCTTCACTTTGCCTTACAAAATATACAGTGAGATGAACACAACAATTCGGCCTCAGTAGATTTACTAGGGGGTATCTATAATTTCATTTTTATCTAAATGCTAACCTCTGGTTACAATTAACCAATAGCTATTTGCTAAGTAAATATTTAATAAGAATATTTACAATAGTCATACTGATGAACTAGGTTTCCCATGGTGTTAAATCACATGAGGCACTGGTCCACATCAAATGATGATTAAATGGTAGGTAAAAAATGATTTTATTATTGCTTTGTTTTCTTAAGTTCTACTCAAAAAGCATGAATTTCAATATCATTATTTCATATAATTTGTTTTATCAGAAGATAGTCATAAATGAGACTGAGGAATCATCTGATTTTGAACCAACTGAACCAATTTAAAGTGGAAGTCATTGTTTGATCCAGGGACCCCAGAGAGTCTGTTGACAAGCTGAAGGATAAAGTAAACAATAAGATCCATGTAGCCTAATTTTACCAAAGAGAATGTAATTTAAAATAAGTTTGTAGGGGTGCATGGGTGGCTCAGTGGGTTAAAGCCTTTGCCTTTGGCTCAGGTCATGATCTCAGGGTCCTGGGATCGAGCCCCACATCAGGCTCCCTGCTCAGTGGGGAGCCTGCTTCTTCCTCTCTATCTCCGCCTACCTTTCTGCCTACTTGTGATCTCTCTCTCTGTGTCAAATAAATAAATAAAATCTTTAAAAAAATAAAAAATAAAAATAAAAATAATTTTTTAAATAAAAAATAATAAATAAAATAAGTTTATAACAATACTGAGAACTTACATGAAAGAACACAAGAGTTGTATACTATCACTGCTAAATTTATTTTTTAATTATTTTTCACTATCATTAGAGATGCCAGATAGATGTTAGTGGCAGAAAATTTACTTTTTGTCCTATTTAAATGTTCTGACATCACATTTCATGGTCCACAGTGAAATCAGAAATTAGGTCATCTAGTGATTCTGAAAAGACCTAAGCAAACTGAAAGAAATGTTATCTGGAATCCAGTAAGGAAAAATAAACCATTTATCTAAACTATGTCTAGTTGGTAAAAACAGAATTCACAATGTCAAAAGACATTTTGAAGTGAGCTAATGGCTGAATACTGAGGGTTTTGCACTTCATTTATATGAGCTATTCCTGGAGAAAGTAGATCTCATCAGGAAACAAGCAGTAATGATTAGGGAAGATTTCAGGTTAGGCTACTGATTTGACTCATTTTGATATAACCTGGCACAAAGCCACTCTTGGGAGTCAGCAAAACAGAAACACTATCCCATATATCATAGATATTTATTTTACACAAGAACACATTTGTCACATTTCAGGAAATGCAGCCTTAAACTATATTTTGTCATCACTTCATAATCTTAAATCTTTGCTGTATTTTTGTTAATCACACTTGAACTCAGGGAGGTAAAAACTAATTTTTCCCTCTCATTGCTTTCAAACAAAATTTGACTCTTGTCTCCCATTCTTAAAAATATCGCCAGAAAAATTATCTAAAACTGGAAAATTAGGCAAAAAGGTAGAGTATATCCCTTCAGTGGATCCCAGGCAAAAACCACTTGGGTATTATCTAAGAGTATGATCTTTGTTCATTTCACTGCTTATACCTGATTTAAGTTCTAAGAAACAACAAAGTTACTTGTAAATGTGTGGTTTTTTGTATATGAGAAATGTAAATAATTCCTCTCTAATAAAACATGTAACCTTAATTGCTCTGCTTTAACCAGAGCTCCTAATGGCTCTGTTAGACATTTATCAGTTTTGTATCTAACCCAGCAATCTTATCCTGCTCTAAATACACTAGCGTCTAAAATGTTCTTTAAATCAGTTAAAACATCTTACTGGTGCCTTCATTAATAAGTTAGATAAAAACTTTCACATGCTAAATTTGCATAGGGTTATGATTTTCCTTTTTGAAAGCTATACTTTCAGCTTGGGTGAAATTGATAGCTCAGTGGTCACCATCAGGCAGATTAGAACTATAATCTCTCATTTAATTTAAATTTCCTCACTTCCCTTTCATTACTACTCAGGCCATAGTCTAAGATTTAAAGTAGGAAGGGGGGTTGGTCTGCGTTTTATTCTTGCTTCTCCCTGAATGTGTTGTTTTGTCCTCAACAGTGTTGGAAATTGAGAGAAAGAAAGGAAAATGGTAGCCCTCTGCCTCCGTCTCTACTATAGTCTTTGGGGTGGTACGTTGTGTGGCAGGCACATAAATACCAGTGCTCCCAATGGCACCATGTGTGAGTTCTATGAGAAGTGTCACGGGTAGGGCTTTGCACAGCTCAGGCCCCTCACATGGGAGACATACTCTGGGGCTTGATATCTTCTTACTCCATTCCTGAACACCTGACCTCAGTTACAGATCCTGTTTTATCCTTATGCAAAATAACCTTGAGCAGAGTACCAAAATTATGGCTCACACCCCTTGAACCATGGGAAACTCATGCATCTGTGTCCCTCCACTTAATCTATTTTCCATTGCTCAGATAGACTTGACAGATTAAGTCTATCTATAACTAGGGTGGAAGTGCCAAGTCTCCCCTTTCACAGACTCCCCAATCTTGAAAAGTGATTCTTTTAAAGCCCTCTTCTTTCAGTTTGTGTGGTGGGCAGTACCATACCTCTTCCAAAGATGTGCACAACCCAATCCCAAGAACCTGGGACTATGTTACATTACACAGCAAAGAATGAAGGTTGCAGATGCAATTAAGGTTGCTAATCAGCTGACCTTAAAATTGGGAGATTATCCTGGATTATCTGCAATCACAGGGATCTGTGAAAGGAGGCAGAAGAATCAGAGTATTATGATGTGAGACGGTCTAATCCATGCTATTGGCTTCGAAGACGAGGAAGGGGACCATGAACCGTGGAATGTGGGCAGCCTGTATCAGCTGGAATATAGGCAGGGAAATGGATTCTCTCCTACAGCCTCCAGAAAGGAATGTAGTCCTGGGGACATCCTAATCTTAGCCAATGAGACCCATTTTGGACTTCTGAACTACAGAACTATAAGGTAAAAAATCTGTGTTGTTTTAAGCCATTAAGCTTGTGATAATATGTTAGGGCAGCGGTAGGAAACTAATACAACTTAAATAGGCTTGAAGAGCCCACTATTCATTTTCCCTTCCTGTCCTCAGTCTGATATCCAAAGATGTTCAAATTTCTAGCCTCCTGCTTACATAGATAGTGAGAGAGAGAGGAACTAAGGCATGTAGGATTCCCCCCCCCCTAGAAAGTGTGAGAGAGATGTGTCAAGCTCCATAGTCTCTTCTCTTTTGAATGTGGTACCCATTGTTCCAGCTCTGGGAATTCAACTGCAATCTTAAAATAATAGGAAGGGATCTATCTAGCTAGACTCAACATGGGTCTAGCTAGAAACAGGAATGTAATCTAAAAACCTGTTGCTAACATGTCTTTTAGGTGTCAACATTTCATCTTAGGTACTTGTTTAAAATACTGATTAGTGAACCTAATTGCAAACCTACCTAATCTCTGAGGATGAAAGCCCAAAACACATGTTCTATATCTTCCAACATTCAAACCCTGTCATATAGGATTGCATGTCTTCACCTCACATCTCACTATTACAGAAGTCTAGAAGCCTATAAGCAGAGCTTTTGCTTTTACATCTAGAAGGTATCTGCAGCCATATTTAACAGATCAAGAACCTGAGAACCAGACAGTTCTATATAAGTGATCTGACCCAACACTTGACTGACGAAGCAGGGAGGAGCTGGACAACAGACCCTTCGCCTTCTGCCCCCACACCCCTTACTCTTACTTGAGGTCACCTCTCTTGAAATCAAAAGGGAATACTGCCTTTTAGAATCAAATGCATTTATTACAGGCTTGTTTCATTTCCACAGTAGCTCTTTTTAAATTACTGGTGTTTCAATGACTGCGTCATTATAATCCTATACCAACTGTGAGATTTCTAAGTACTTACTCTTCAACATTTCCTAACCAAATAATTACATGGGCTCGCTTCTCTTTTTGGATCTGATGTTTTACTGTTGGGTTAATGGGGAGCATACTGAGTTGTCCTCCATATAGGATACGTGGTAATATTCAACTAATCTCAGATTTTTGTTTCTGCCATGGAGAACGCTTTACATGTCAATAGTCGCCACTGAATTTATTGTTAAAAGAAGTTAAAAGGTTTGCTTTGATCCTGGAATCCTGTCATTAAAACTCTTGCCAATTGGCAAAAACTTGAAAGGTTTGCTTCTCAGCATTGAGCACTAGGAAACTTTAGTCAATTAGACTTGGCTTGACTTTTTTTTTCCTCAGGATGAGTTTTCTACTTTGAAAGACTCCCCAGAAGAATGAATTAATAAGATGTCAAGGAAAGGAAAATTCAGATCTGAAGTGAACACGGACAAAGGTGTCATTATATATAAAAGGGGCAGAAAGCCTGCCTTAGCTTTGCAGCTCGGCACTCAAGACACCAAGCCTAACTTTTCCAAGAAGAGCAATGTCATTAGCATTTAAAAACAGACCTAACTGGTAAAACCATCTCAACCCACTTCCTTTCTCTTTACCCTTTCTTCTTGCATGTGGTGTGCAAACCAAATACAAGTCATATTTCCATTAGCTTTAATATTCATTGAGAAGAACACCATCCCACCATGCCTCCCTGTGGTACTGTCCTCAGAAATCAAACACCCATTCCAGTTGCCAGTGGTTCTCATGACTCTGTATTGGCCCCAAGCAGGACTGAGATTTGCAGGAAACACCCCACCTTGGTTTAGGGTTCTTTATGTTTTTACAGTCCCTCTTCCTTAGTAGGCTGGATTAATCTTTTTTTTTACAATTTTCTGTTGTAGAAACAGGAAACCTTTCTCAGTTGTACTATATAAACAAAAGTCAGTGAATAGGAAAATGGAATCATTAATTGCATATGTCATAGTATACTTTATATGTTTATATATAATATATTATAATCATAAGTTGCATATGTCATAATATGATTGGGTCTGAACATGGTGCCATGGTTTTTCCAGTTTGCTCTAACATGGCTATTTTGGTGAGCTCTAAAAATAAAGCTAAAGAGGCATGTTCCAAAAACAGTGCCTTCTCCCCAACATGCCTTATGTGCACATTAGTTCAATCACTTTTCTTTGACCATTATATAGAACCAGTTACCAAATCCTCGTTTCCACATTTCAAGATGTCTCAACTTTGCTTTCTTTCTCTTAAGCTTTGTTACACAACTACACACTAATAAATACCTGATTGCAGCAGACACCTCCTAATTTGTCTCCATTATTTTGAATCTGTCTTCACCACCACGCCACTGCCGATGAATATAGTTAAGATACTAGATAAAAACAAGTGTCCCTTCTCTGTCAATGTCACAAGAGAATGCACCAAGATTTGATATTATCTGATCCCACTGTAGCTAAATTTTTCTTCTACTTCGTTCTACTGGTGCTCAGATCTTTCATGCAGGCTTCCCATTATGCCTAGGTTTAAGTTCTTTTCTGAAAACTTTAAATGTTCTTATCTATTAAACAAGTCATCATTAGCCTTAAAGTTCAAGAGATGCTATGAAACTTTCTTTACATTTCTCATCTACTTCTCTCTTTTCTGAAATCCAATTTTAGTTACAATAAATATGTTCCATTAACTTTGTATTTTTTTTAAGATTTATTTATTTGAGACAGAGAAAAAGAGAGAGCACTGGTATGTGGAGGAACAGAGGGAGAGGGAGAGAGTCTTGAGCAGACTGTGCTGAGCGATCTCATGACCCTGAGGATCACTACCTGAGCTGAAACCAAGAGTAGATACTTAACCGACTGGGCCACCCAGGCACCCTGAATATTGTATTTTCTTATACTTGTCTCACTTATATTTGTTGGGCCCTAATTTCTAAGACTTTTGAGATTTTTAAGTATAAGAACTTTACTTAGGAACTTCACATTTTATTGGATTTATCCTTCCATTTTAAAAACTAAAAACACAGGTGAAAATACTGGAATAACAGTTCTCAGGCACTCGACTATAAACAGTACAGGACTACGATCCCTGAGAAAAGGAAAACAAATGAGGTGTGCTCTAAGATTTCCCCAATTTACTGCCGAGAGGAAGTCTGCAGACTGCAGCATGGGGAGGGGGAAGCCAAACAGAACTCGATAGTTTCCCTGAGCTGAGGCAACAGACTAGAGAACTTGGGGAGGCCAAGGCAGCTAGGATCAATAGGATAAAGTATCAAGCAGAAATGAGCTAACCAGAAAAGCTCTGGAGATCTTCGGAGTTCTTTTCAAGCCCTCAGCGGAGTACTGATTAGCTCATGTTTGTGAAAAAATGACTCAAAGCCAGAGAAAGGACCAACGCATATGCACAGGCAGAACACAACCCAGAAAAGTAATTAAAAATGCATCAGACCTAAATGTGAGTGCTAACACTGTAAAACTTAGTAGAAGACCTAAGTGATCTTGGGAAAGGCAAAGATTTCTTAAATAAAACACAGAAACTACAAACTATATGGGGAAAAAGATCAACAAATCACACTTCATCAAATTTATGGACGTTTACACTTTACGAACACTTTACGAAAGCCACATGCTTGGAGAATACAACTGGAAAACATATATTTCAGGAAAAATTTGTATCAAAAATATATAAAGAATTCTCACAAATTCCTAAATGTTTACAGCAGCTAGATATAGAAATGTCAAAAACTTGAAATAACCCAAGCGTTCATCAGCTGGAGATTGGTTAAACAAATTGTGATACATCTTTACAATGGAACTTTCCTAAGAAATTAAAAAAACAAAACAAAACTGATAGATGTAACAATAGGCCAAGTCAACCCCAAAGGCTACCTACTACTTTCTGGTATTCTTCTCTTTACTTGTTTTCCCCTTCGCATGTATTTTGCCATTTTTGATGCGGTTCCATAGATCTGTGAGGCTCTTTGATTTTTCTTCAATTTGTTTTCTCCCTATTCTTCACAGTATATAATTTCTATTGATAAATCCTCAAGTTTACTGATTCAGTCTACCATTTCGTATCTGCTGAGTCCACATCATGATCTTTTTTATTTGGGGACTGCACTTTAAAACTCCAGGACACCTCTCCCTTTTTTAGTTTCTATTCCTTTACTGAAATTCTTTCTTTGTTGAGTAATTCTTAATTATGTTTTCATTAAATTCATTCTTTGTTGAGTAATTCTTAATTATGTTTTCATTAAATTCATTCTTTGTTGAGTAATTCTTAATTATGTTCTCATTAAATTCTAAGGCTTTCTCTAATTCTTTGGACATATTTAAAATTGCTACTTTGAAACTTGTCTATAATAAATCCAACATCTCAGTGCACTCAAAGTCAGTTTCTATTGTCTCATTACTTCTCTGATTATGTCACACTTTCCTGTTTCCTTACATGTTTTATATTTTGTTTTTGCTCTTGCTGTTGTTAAAACTGAACCTTTAGACAATATATTGCAGCTGCTCTGGAATTTTATTTTTCCTCTGAGGGTTTTTATTGCTGTTTTATTTTTTTTAATTTATTTAACATGCCTGGACATAATATACAGAATCTGTCACACTCTTGGCATATGCTTGCTGAGGACTCTCTTCGTTTTTTCTAAAATATAAATTCCTATTTTTATCTTTTTAGCCTAACTTTCTAAAGGTCACCCATCGTGTTCTTTTAACATAGTGGTCAGTTAATAGGTGCTATCAGGTTGTGCTCAAAAACTGATCTAGTAAGGCTCCAATGCTTGGCTGGTTAAATTATGTGTGGGGTGGAAAATATATTCAAAATTCAGGCAGTTTTCAAGTTTGACCTGGCTTTTCCTTTCTGCTGGCTTGCTGGGATCTCCCCTACACACGCATACAGGTTTCCAGTCATCCAGGGCAGTGTGAAGAATTTGGGCTCTCAGATTTCTGCTGTGTGTAGCATTCAAAGCAGTGAAGGATATGTGAAAAACTTGTGTGGTCCCTCCCTGCCTCTTCCATTTTCAGGATTTCTTCTATTCAATTTCTAGCAAGTCTGCCAAACTCGGGGTTCCCACAAAGGACTGCAATCTAAGGCCAACAAAGTGGCAGACTTTTCTACTCCTTCTCCACAAAGTGTGCTACTTTTGCTGACCTTGTCATGCAGTATGTGTTTTTTGCACTCGATTCCAAATCAGGTCAGCTCCCTCCAAGCAGCAAAGGTTCTGGTTTTCAGGTCCAGCCCTACCTGGTGGAAATACCAGGTTGTGAAGCTGGGCGGGGGAGTGGAAGAAGGAAACATTAATCCTTTAGCTCTTGCTTTTCACTGGTCCAGGGTGATTCCACCAGTGTTAATTCGTACTTTGCCATACTTCCTGGGTGCACATGTATGCATGCTACTGTGCTCAATGGGCAAGAAAGGAGAAACATGTCTCACAAATCCAAGAAAGGTATAGAGGCACCTGTATGAAGTCAGCTGAAACCTGTACAAACTGGTCACCAGAGCAATGGCAAGAGGAACTGAAAGATTTGAACTTGAAAAGATTTGAAAGATCTGAAAGATTTGAAATGCTGAACAAGAGGATTCTGACACAAAGATATCATGAAAACTTAAATAGAGTAATATGTCTTATTCTTGGGTAGGAATACTAAATATCATAATGATTTTAGGGTTTTTTTTCCCAAATGCATCCATAAATTCACATAGAATCCCATAAAACCTCACAGTATTCTTTGACAGGCTGATTTTTAAAAAGAATCACCAAAGAATTCTGATTATGAATTCTCTGAAGAATTCTGAACTCTGAAAAAAAAAAAACAATAAATTGGGGATACTATTCAATAGGCATAACAAAAAACAAAAAGCCATGGGGGAACTGGCATAAGGAGAGGTAAATTAAGTAACAGAACAAAATTAAGAGCTCAAAAGCAGATCCATCCACATAAAAGTTAAAATTTATTTACAACATAATTAACATTGCAAATCATTTGGGAAAACACAGTGTTCCCAATAAATGGTGCTAAGACAGTAAGTTTTCCATATGGAAGTAATGTAATGAGATTTTATATCACATCATAAACAAATTTCAAATGAAACAGGACTCAAATATTAAAGAAAAAATTAAAAATCAGTTATGTCATTAAAGGAAATATATGGTTTGTAACGACATAAGGACAGACTGATTAAACTGTATTAAAAAATAACACTAATAGGGCACCTGGGTGGCTTAGTGGGTTAAAGCCTCTGCCTTCAGCTCAGGTCATGATCTCAGGGTCCTGGGATCGAGGCCCCGATCCGGCTCCCTGCTAGGCAGGGAGCCTGCTTCCTCCTCTCTCTCTGCCTGCCTCTCTGCCTACTTGTGATCCCTCTCTCTCTCACTCTGTCAAATAAATAAATCAAATCTTTAAAAAAAATAACACTAATAACATACACTGTGAAAAAATATATATACATTCATTACATTAAAATAAGGAATCCTGCTCAATAAAAGACACTATAATGAAGATGAAAATCCATGCAACAAACTGGAAGAAACTTTAAAAAAAGTAACATAAATCACCCAAATACTAATATTCTGAATTCTAAAGTGATTCCACAAATCAGTAAGAAAAAGACAAACAACCCAATAGAAAAATCATCAAAAGAAATGAAGGAAGCAGAAGCGAACCATTATATTGATTTAATCCAATAACAGATTTGGATTCAGAGTTTGGAAAACATTACTCTAGACTAGATGACTCAGAGATTTGAAGAATTATATTTGAAGAAATATACTGTCTCTACTCTGTATTTTTCACTTGCAAAAGTATACCAGAATATGTACGGCATTCCCCCAAATAATCCTTTCTTTAAGTTTCAAAAGTCACAACACTGATAAATGGGTATTTAAAAATTCAAACAAAGTATGTAAAAAAATATCCAACCCTCGCTTCATTCTTCCCTGCCTGTTCCGCATCTCCAGAAGTAGTTTCTGTATATGTCTTAGACTCTGCATGTGTCTGTGTTTCTTAAATCTTTTCCTACACTCTTTCAATGTATGTATATTAAAATTATTGTATCATAATTATCTGTTACCTTATTTTTTCACTTAATTAAATATTACAAATATCTTCCAACATCAGCACGTCTACTGATTTCATTAAATCTACAGTGCTTGAGAGTCTTGAAATTTATACCTCACAAGAAAGTGTCAGCAAAGATCAACTCAGTTGCATTACATTTTAAAGAGAGTGATTATCTTATTGTAGCTACATTTCAAAGCTTTAGGCAGGTCTATCTAATATCTTTGTCGGGAATATTTGATGCACACATTCCATTCAATTCTGCAATAATCTAGAATGCAGGTTTTCCAAAGCTGGGAAATTTTCAAATGGTACTTTCAGACAAAGAGGGCATTTTCTAGGTGAATTTAATTTAATTTTTTTAATAGCTATTCAAATGAAATTCAGAGATACATATTTCTCCTCATAGAGTTGATAAAAAATATATTAGGTAGAATTAAGATATGTGACTCAGGAGCTAAGCCATGTGTGAAAACACATTACAGAGGCAACTTGACAAATACAGGAATTACTGACAACTACGCTGAACCATCAGCTTAAAATATACACTCACTCAATTGTGCCTTCAGATGAATAATGAACCATTTTTATACGTACATGTGAAAACAAACCGAAGCAAATTATGCCTATTTCCGTAACCTACTTTCTCTTCAGAAGAAAACCGACCCCTTCACGATCATCCAGGAAGAGTATAGCGGTTGTTGTTGGGCTTATGGGAGTAAATGTCTGACCTCGCTCTTCTCATAGATTTGAATATTCACTTTTTGCAACTTTCTGCAAATCAGCAGTCTAACTCATCTATCTATGCTGACTTTAACACTGCCCCTAGACGCTTCCTGCAGTGTCAAATTCAGTTGAGACATAATGAAAGTTTAGACCTGGATGAGGTAAAGAATTACAAATGCTTCAACTGCCTCTCCCCTTCCCTTCTCTTGATAGATGTGGATCATGGCAGCTGGGTACACATATATCTTCAAATCCTTCTCAACACAGCACTTCAGGTGGCCCCTACTGATCCATCATCAGAGTGGACACACAAGATGAAGATCTGCTGTCAAGTGACATTCTAACTTTAGGCAAGTCTGTCTACTGTGTTTCATTTTTTTGGAGAACAACGTAACTAATTATATCTCTCTCCCAGGACTGTTGTGAAGATATGAAATAAATTGCAAGGAATAGCCCAATTTGTTACACAACAATTGATCAACATTTGTTGAGTGAATCCACAGAAACATAGATAAATGGTACTTGAGTTTAAAAAAAATTTTTAATTTTAACTTAAAACTTGAGGATATAGTAGCTTTAAGATCTTGCCCTTGCTTTTTTTAAAAACTTTTAATTATGGTAAAATACATGTAAACATAGAATTCACCACCTTCACCATTTTTAAGTATACAGTTCAGGACAGTTAAGTATATTCACATCGTTGTGCAACCAATCTCTGGGACTTGTTCATCTTGCAAAATTGAAACTATATTCTTTAAACAATAAAACCCCATTAGCCCATCCTCCCAGCTTCTCACAACCACCGTTGTATTTTATGTTTCTATGAATTTAACTTATTGACCTCATTTGATTGGAATCATACACCTTTTGGGTTTTTTGGACCTGGTTTATTTTACTTAATATAACGTCCTCAGTTCATTCATGATGTAGCATGTGGCAGAAATTCCTTCCTTTTTAAGGCTGGATAATATTGTATTATATATATAAAATATTTATATATTTATATATTTATATATAATTATATATTTTATATATTTATATATATAAAATATTTTGTTTATTCATCTATCAGATGATAAACATTTGGCTTGCTCTCTGGGCTCATGTGAATAATGATGCGATGAACATGCATGTACAAATACCTCTTTGAGATTCTGATTTAAATTCTTTTGGATATATACCTGAAAGTGGAATTACTGAATCATATGTTAACCCTATTTTTAACTTCTAAAGAACTGCCATCCCACTTTCTGGATCATATGGTAAGAGTATGTTCAATTTTGTGGGAAACTGCTGAAGTGTCTTCTAAACTGTACCATTTGGGGGCGCCTGGGTGGCTCAGTGGGTTAAAGCCTCTGCTTTCGGCTCAGGTCATGATCTCAGGGTCCTGGGATCAAGGCCTGCACCAGGCTGCCTGCTCAGCAGGGAGCCTGCTTCCTCCTCTCTCTGCCTGCCTCTCTGCCTACTTGTAATCTCTCTCTGTCAAATAAATAAATAAATAAATAAATAAATTCTTAAAAATAAAATTCTTAAAAAAAATAAATAAATAAACGGTACCATTTTACATTCCCACCAGCGATGAATGAGAGTTCTTATTGCTCCACATCTCCGCCAACATTTGGCGTTGATAGTATTCTGGGTTTTGCCATTGAAACAGATGTGTAGTTGTATCTCATTGTTTCAAATTCTGTTTCCCAGGTGACCTAGGATGCAGGGCATCTTTCCATGTGCTTATTTGCCATCTGCATATCTTCTTTGGTGAAAAGTCCCGTAAGGTCTTTGGCCCGTTTTTTAATCAGGTTGTTTCTTTTCTTAATGTTGAGTTTAAGAGTTCTTTGTATATTTTAGACAACAATCCTTTATCAGATGTGTCATTTACAAATATTTTCTCCCAGTCTGTGGTTTGTCTTCTCATTCTTTTGACATTGTCTTTTGTAGGACATTTTTAAATTTGAACGAAGTCCAACTTATCCATTATTTCTTTCATGGGTCCAATCTTTGGTGTTGTACCTAAAAAGCCATCTCCATACCCAAGGTCATCTAGTTTTCCTCCTGTTACCTCCTAGGCGTTTTATAGCTTTGCATTTTACATTTAGGTTAGCGATTTAGGATTTCACCTTGTATCATAAATTTCAAAAGCAAAAACAAAAGCACAGGCTATTTGTTCCTCATCTTGGACAAGAAATTAGTTGAGTTTTTCTGAAATTCTAAAAGCAAAAAAAAATGCATTTGAATTTTTGTATGGCTCTTTTTCAAAAAATCAGATATTATATAAAGTTCAACTATTGGAAGGATTTGTCCTCTCTCCTCGGGCCTCTGACATTTTTCTTATTCCTGTATCTCTGAGCTCTATAATATCACACATTAATATAACTAACAGCTAGCTTCAACTTCTCATAAAAGGAGAGGAAAGAAATGTAGATGTTCGAGAGGTGTTGTCAATTCAGAGAAATCATTACCCTTGGAAGAATGATGTGGAAATATTTTTATTCTAAAATAGAGGGAATAAAGAAACACAAGGCAACCTCTTTAATGATGAAAATCTAAAACCCAAATATCCTCAATGAGAGATAGTTAAAGTAAAATATTTATATGTATTATTATGATGAACTCTGATTTGTTACTAAATGTTGGATTTGATTTGCCTTTGTGTTTTGTCACTGTATATTAGCACTGTCTTCTATGCATTATTTATGGCCAGGACCAATCTTTGTATCACCTATACAATTAAAGTATTAAAAAGGAAGGTCATGATAGATCATGGCAATTCAACATTTTGCTTAAATATCAGATTACCAGGCCTGAAAGAATCATACGAAGATTAATCTCCCCAGAAGTGTTCTTGTTTGACTTGTACAATAAGTTTTTCGGTCACATGAAAATGGGGTAGAGGCAAAGAAAAACCCAATACTTAGCTCTGGATCTTTACCTGCCAGCCAAATCTAACTATTTTATTCTAACATGAAAACATTAATGAAGAACCTCTGCTTTGCGCTACCACTACTGACTGTGTCTGCTCCTTTATAGATAACAAGGGCAAGAACTACAAGCAGGACCAAGTTTTGGCACTAGAACTGGGGAGAGGCAAAATAGAGCTTCAGAAAGATAAAGATCTTCCCAACTTAAAATCGTACATATAATATGAATCCCTCATATGTAACTTCATCCAAGGAATAAGAAGGAATATATGATGAAACAAGCTAAATTTCCTCTTGGCCAAGAAACTTAAGAAATCAGAGTGAAGTACAGATAAATGCTAAGATTTTTGGCATTTCTGTGAAAATTCTCTTCACCAGGGCTCCCAACAATTACATTGTGCAAGACCACAACATATTAGCACAAGTGGAGACAGTACATTAGAAGAGGGGAAGAGCACAAAATAACCTCCTCAGAAAAACACTCTGGTTGACAATTCCAGGAAGCAGAAAGCCAACAGAATCAGTGAAGATCACGGGTGTCCCAAACTAGTCATCTGATTTTCAAGAGAGATCATAAATCAGAGTTCTGAAATAAGGTACAGCTCTAGTCAGCCATCTCATGGATAGAGGCAGGGGCAACTGTAACACTGCCATTTTTTTAAATGACCTGTGTAGATTATGTTAAGCTATTCTAGTACTTGACTCTCCCAGGAAAGGCTGGTCCCATCTGATTCCTCCTCCTCATTCCAACTCCATATCAAGGATGGGTGAAGATAGCTCTTCCTTGGTCCAGCATCAGCTTTAGTAGAATGTGAGGACTGGAGAAGAAGTGGGAGACTCTGTATATGAACAATGGGAGAAGAAGAGACAGACTGGGAAGGACTAGGGAGTTGGGAAAACCTTTAAAAGCTTGTTTTTAAAAAATTTCCTACCCTTAGTTGACCAGTTTTCCAGTTGACTGGAAAAAAGGAAAGACAGTATGTATCCTTTTTCTTTCATATTTTGTTTACTGTTTGTAGTTTTGTAAACACTTTAACAGGTTGGGGATGAGTAGAATCAGGGTGCAGAAGATTAACAATATCATTATTCCAAGGCTCAGCCCTCTTTTGCTAGAATGATGCAATTTTAGTCCTATCCGAATTTCTCCTTTGGCTTAGAGTGGATCTATCAGAACCAGCTGCCATTTTTTATATTGCAGCGGTACTAATTCATCAGCTCACCCATGACTTAGGCTACCTAGAACCTCTCTCAGTGGCACTGCTTAGCAGATGTTTGGCTCAATACTGAAACTGAAACACCAGGAGAAGTCACTTACCTGTCTTTGCACTGCAAATATGAAAATGTACCTTTCTTTTCCCTCACCTGATAGATGAAATGCTTCCCAGGACTTAAGCATGGCTGTCCGCCATACTGTGGCTGGCACCTCTTGTCAGTTTCTGGTATCCTGCCACACTCAGGAGAGTGCTCAAACATCTCCTTCCCCTTTTCTGGCACGGAATGTCCTAGGGCCTCAAGGAGTGCCGCCCCCCTCCGGCCCCCGGGAACCCTCCTCTCTCCTGGAGACTATTCTTCTCCCTCTCTCTTCCAGTTCTTTCAGTGTCCTCTAAATGCCACTAACAATCTCAACTTCATTTCAGTTCAATGGACTAACATTACTATTGTTGCTGGAGGTTAGGGTCAACCCCTTGGTAGGTCCCCAGTACTTAATTTGATCGTCTTAAAATGTTTATAGAGCAACTGATCTGCTAATATTAATATTCTTTTATAGATTTGAACACTGAAGCATCAAAAGACCAAATGACCTTGGAAAAGCATATCACATGGTTTACAAAATGAGATAGCCAATGAATGGATGAGCACATAACTGAATGAATGACTTGCCCAAACTGACAGAGACAACTAGATCTTAAATTTCCTAGCACTTAGCCTGTTCACGATTCTTGCATATACAGAATTAAAATCTCTTGACCAAATATGAGTTGCATATGACATCTCAAGGGATTGTGCAAATAAAAAAATAATTTATACAGCACCATTAAGTTAATAAAATATTTTATCATTCTATCCCCAATATCCTTTAGTTATTGTATAGCACCCATTGGGCATGTATTAGCTCCATTTTAGGACAAGAATCTGAGGCCCATAGGAAGTATCTTGCCTACGTGAACACAGCTAATTGGTGACAGAGTGAAATTTGAACACAGATCTAATTCTAGGTCCTTTGCTTTTTTAGTAAATGAAATCAAAGCTAAGACCTTCTCAACTTGCTCACCTCCAAAAGAGAACACTTGTTTTGTGGCTAACAGAATACTGAAATGCTTCAAATAACTTTTAATCCTTCGGAAAATTAGGCATACATACCTTCACCACAACAGTCATACTGATCCCCTGTGGTCCTTTGTGCTCCTATCCTACAGGCATTGTTGCTGGATAAGCCAGCTCAAAGAAGTTATCATTAAAATGTAAAATCTAATAGCTAGCAAGACTCTAAATCTCCCTGGGATATAGATTCAGTCACATTACTGAAGTCTACTGGAAACGTGACACTAATGACAAGAAGGAACTTTATAGCTCCTGTTTTCCTTTGCTGACATTACAAATGTAAAATCTCTCATTTCCCTAAAAGTTCATCTACTTTATCTATGCTGCTGAGGCTACATATTTAGTATCTCTTTGGCAGCAGGGAAGATTTCGGCAGACACCAATGGTCTGGTTAGTCATACACAGGGAGAACTTACTCCAGGACAGAGAAGCCGCTCCTAATGTCCCCACGTCTATTCCATTCTCACAGCTAGCCTAGCACGCTCTCACCTGCAAAGGCCAAGGACGCTGGCTGGCTGTCAATGGATCACTAATCACACCATAAAGAATTAAGCCTCCCGCGAAACAAAGGGAAATTGCACTGGAATATAGTTCTTGTGTACACTAAAACTGAGAAAGACCCAAGGCACTGGAAATAAATGGCCCCGTATAAAGAAATTAGCACAACTCACTAAAATGTAGCTACCTGAACACAGAGAGCACTCTCCTTTGTTCCCTTTTTCCTGTCCTGTAGCAGGCATATAGTAGGAGCTTAATATTACCAAATTAATTAAATCATCAGTCTTCACTCTGTGTTCCTGTAACATTTAATTCCCATCAGAGCAGCCCCTTTCTCATATTTTTGTCTGGATTTTATTCTTTCTCCTTCACTCTATTACCAGCTTTTTGAATGGTAAGAGGAATTAGGATCGACTCATCTTGGTAACCCAACATTTCTCAGAGCAATTTCATGGAACACAGTTCTATAGATGTTTCTTGGGTAGAACAGAAATAAAAGTAACTCATTTCTAACATTCTATGATATTAAGAAAACAAGTCCTTATAAAAACACGGTGCTTCAGAAGCTCTAGTTGAGAAGCTAAAAGAATACCAATTAAATAATTAAGGAAGTAACGCAATACAGGCCACTGAATTGTAATTAGGCACTTGTTATTTTGTACCTTGCCAGAACTGAACTAAGTCAGTGGAAAACAAAACTCACATAGATAGCCATTTTAAATAAATGGGACACAGTGTGCATCCCAAGAGGGAACTTTTGATATGGAGTCTGTTTCTTTATGTTCCAGTCACCACACTCCCCAGTCTCTGGGTCTAATTAAAAGCCCAGGTACACTTTTACTTTAAATTAGCTCTGAAGTCAACAGAAATGCTTTACTACTGCAGAGGTCACCTGGCAAGCAGCCATCCAAATTAAGAAGTGAGAGCTGTAACTCACAGCTAATAGCAGCTAGTTTCATTGTCTCTGAAAAGGGAACCCTAAGATCAGCAAAATTTAAGGGAGTGGAAGGTTTCAAGCCATCAGCAAGTCATATGCGTCTCTATATTCAATTTGCTGGGTTGGTGTATTCCTACCTGTCATGAAAAATATACTATTAAGGCAGACCCCAGAGTGATAAACCTTCCCAAATAACTTGGGGTGTAAGAGCACTGGAAGAGAAGTGATACACTTAATTAAAAAGAGGTTTGTTGTGGACAATAGTCCCAGAGATTGACGTGTTTATCTGTTCTCAGAAGATAGCTCCTGGAGGGTACTGATGTCATTCAAACCCGAATTCACAGGTGGCTTTGCACTCAAAACCCAGCCTTTTTTCATGTACAACCAAGACACACATGCCATCCGGTGAATGCGTAATTTGTCAAGGACAGGGATAGGGGAGAGCTTCATAAGCAGTTGCACAGCATCCTGCACTTGGTTTAAAAATCTACTGTTGCCATTTTGATCTTAATGTATTCTGCACAAGAGTCCTGACATTTTTATTTTGTGCTGGGCCCCAAAAATTATGTTGCTGATCCTAGACAGGGGAAAAGACAAACATCTTTGACTTTTTTTGAAGACTATGTAAGCCCCTTACTGTCCGGTCAGAGGCTTAAGGTTCCTGGCAGCAAATAATCCAGGTATCAAAACACTGTGTTGGATTTAGAGGAAGTTAATCACAGTTAAGATCTGGACCAACTGCCGGGGACATTTATACCCTCTCGTCCTGCACTCTGCTCCTAGAAAAACTGCTTTATCAGGATGGCTACTGCTACAATCTAGAGATGGCTGCTTTTGGTCACCAAGGGTGACTAGTTCATTATTTCTCTCAGAACAGTTCAAGCAAAATTGTGAGATCGACAGTAGACGTTTGGATCCCCACTCCTCTCCCTACACCCTGCTATCCCACTACTGCTACCAAGTCCTTGTTCTCTTTATCCACTTACCCCAGGTGTTAGTTGTTCTCATCTTCTTTAACCACTCATGTCAAAATGTGTTTTCAGTAAAGTATCTGATAAATTACATCACACGGAACTGATAAATCAACAAGATTATATACCTAAAATACATAGAACAGTGTCTGACATAGAGTCAGCACTTAATAAGTATTAGTTATTATTTTTATTGTCATTAGTATTTTTGTGGTTACTAAAATGTAAATACTCTGACAGATACACATATTTCTTTTTTTTAACGTGAATTTGATCCTGTTTATTTAAGTTCAAGTATCATTCTTTTTTTTACGGATACAGATATTTTTTGAGGCAGAATGAGTATGGGGTAGTTGAAAGATGTTAGAAGTAAAGCAGGCCTTGGTTTACATCATCTATCAGCTAATTTATAGCTAAGTTTCCATTATATTCCTTATATGTTATACTACTTAAAGGAAAAAATAAAGAACCCACCACAATTTTTATTGTTTTTGTTTTTCTCAAAGCTCTGATATTTTGTAGATGATGTGTGGTGGTATTCACTACTCATGCACCTAAACTCTTCAGGTACCTGAGAAATTTAATTAGAAAACGACTGGACTGAAAAAAGAAGAAGAAAAAAGAAAATGAGTGGATTGAATAACCTGTCCCCTAACCTGTGAGTTCTAGATGTTCCTGGAAGGCCGGGAACATTCTTACACAGCTTTATATCTTGGTAGGTCTGTGCCTTATTGATACACCATCAATGTCTAATTACTGAAAAAAGGAGACATCCAGAATGATAACATCAGCTATCATCATAGGCAAAGAGCATTAATTAAAAAACACGGAAAATATGTCCATATGGAATGAGGTGTTATCTGTTTCTCTAAAACTTTACAGTTTAATGAAAGCCCATGTTTTCTAGAGACACCTCAGCTTCCAGACTGTCAAGTCTAATGATGAATGGGTAGTCAACAAGGGTTTTGGTGGGTCCAGCACAAGCTGAAGGACAGAAATCCTTTGATCCTCTTTCTGCCCATCCAACCCTTATCATTGCAGTACTAGAAACAGCAGGTTGAAGCTCAGTGATAACTATAATTTTCAGTCCTTTAGTCAATTTTTAAAACATCTAAGTGTTTTGGTTTATATTTTCACACTAAAAATTAAAATAAGAGAAATATACTCTGCAGATAGTTCTACTTGCTTTTTTGAACTTTAAGAAAATATATATGTAATAATATAGATAGATATGACCACCAGGTGACAGAGAACAGAAAATATAATTTCTCACATGAAACACTGACAAACCTATGCTTCTACACCTGACAGCTCTAGAACATGCTGCTACTTCTTAGAACTATTTCAGCCTCTTGGCTAAATATGTATTTTTCAAGGTATTTTCAGACCTACTCTTATTTCAAAAGAAGGCATAATTTCAGACTGGCTTTCAGGGTAAATATACTAACTATCAAAACATGCCATTTCTGCTTAACTACTAAAAAAGTGAAAAATTTTTCTCTCCATGATGAAACCCATCTTCACAACTTGCTTAACATGGCTATTTACATAAAAAATTTTGGTGGCTTTTTTTTTCTTAATAAGAAGTTTCAGGCACCTGGGTGGCTCAGTGGGTTAAAGCTCAGGTCATGATCTCAGGGTCCTGGGATGGAGCCCCGCATCAGGCTCTCTGCTCAGCAGGGAGCCTGCTTCCTCCTCTCTCTCTGCCTGCCTCTCTGCCTACTTGTGATCTCTCTCTCTCTGTCAAATAAATAAATAAAATCTTTAAGAAAAAAAAAAGAAGTTTCATTTCATAGGGGGCCTAATCCAGGATATTTAGAAAATTTGGAATTAGCAATCGTTAAGAGGCTATGTGCCCAAAGATAAACTATTAAGCCAGAATACAGGTTGTTAAGACAGAGAAAGTCAATTTGCATAGACAGAGATCAAGTACTAGGGAATTTAAACAATTCTATGGGGTGTTTTATTTGTTTGTTTTGATGTGGGGAAAGAGCACCAAGAATCAATAGACTGTGAAAAGACGATTTAGAGACTTGCCACAAGAGGAAAATTCCTGAAGTACTCTTCGAAGAATATAAATTGAAATTGGTACAACCACTTTTGAAAACAGTTGATATTATTTCTTAAAAAGGTAAACATAACTATGATATGATCCAGCCATTCTACTCCTACGTATTTATCCAAGATAAATAAGAGCATATGTTTATGTTTATACAAATACTTATACACCAAGGTTCACAGAGGCTATGGTTTTTTTCCACGCAAATTCTGGAAATAACCAATACACTGCATGTAATAAGAACAGTATTTTATTTAAAGGAAGATTAAAAAAAAAACTTTAAATATATCTTGGGAGCTAAAAAGTGGCAAAAGACAACCAAAGCATCCAAACATGAGGAAAATAAGAAACTCCAGAAAGAAAAATAAACAGACAACAAATATAGACAATAGAAGAAAAAATGTATAAGAATATTAGAACATTTCGAAGAGTCACAAATAAAAAAAAATACTGCATATGAAAGGATAGGAAATGTGGACAATCCAAGTGAGGAATTAGAATAGTTTATCTTTAAAGGTATAAAGACTTCTTAAAAGCAAACCTAAATACTCAAATATCTGTGGAAATGCCTTCAAATCTAAATAAAACACTGTTCAATTTGGAATTAAATCCATATAACCATTAAATGGTGTGAGATTAGGATAAAGATCCTTTCAAATAAGCAAAGTTCCCTGTGCCCTCTCTCAGTAAGCTCTCAGTAAGCTACTGAAGGATGTTTTTCACCAAAGCAATGGAGAATATGCAGGATCACAGGCAGAAGCTAGCAGGCAGCCAGTCCAGAGTGCGATAGCAAGATGGAGTCCTCCAAAAGGGATATCTCCAGAAAAGAAATTTGAATTAACTGATTACTTACATGACTATATAGAAAATAATGCTCCATTGGAGACACTGGGAAGAAGTAGTGATAAGGAAATATAATAAGAAGGAATCAATTACACAAAATAATTATTTCCAGGAAAAACAGAAAATTGTTTAAGATATAAATATTATCATAGTACATTATTTAGCCGAGGACTGAGTAAAACTGCTATTATTCTTTAAATCATTTATTAAATTACTGAAAATATAAACAAATAATGTGATATAAAAAAATAGGAAAAAATTGAATAACTTAATGTAGTTTGGTTGGACAGAAAAATAACATCAAATCTTCCATATTAGGAGCTAAATAATGTTTAAATTTGATAAGACATAACAGAGTAAACATTATCTAGAAATGATTAACATATTTAGAAATAGATTCAATTATCTATTAATTGATTTAGATGTAATTCTTCTGCAATAAATAGTGGCTTAAACAAATAGGGTTTTGTTTTTTGCTCACATAACAAGAAATACAGAAGCAGTCAGTCCAGCCCTGGACAGTGGCTCAATGTCAGAGCCAAGATTTCTGTGATCCTGTAGCCTTTCTCTCAGATCAATTACAAAGTAACTACTGAAGCTATAGCTATCACATCTGCATGTGATAAGGAGAGAAAGCAAAAAAAGAGCATTCAAAGCAAATATTAAAACTAATCTGACAACGTGATGACCATGCTTTTTTTGCAAGAGAAACTGGGAAATGTAGGTTTTTAGCTGGACATATCATCAGCTTCAACAAAACTGAGATTTCATGAGTTAACAAAAGAGGAGGAGGATGTATGTTATATAGGCAGCTTACTGTCTCTACCACAGGCGGTGAGTGTCAAGATAAAGACAGCTAAAATAGAGTTGAAAGTGATTTGGAACTGGGGTCAGGAAGTGAAGGTATCGATAATAGAAGCTGCATTTCTGTTGTAATCCTTATAATCCCTCTGAACTTTAAAACTATAAACATGCACTATTATGAAAAGAAAGAACTGTGCTGAATATATAAACTAATGCATTGATACAAAAAGAAGGAAAAATAACATCAGAACATACAAAATAGAAGTCTCACAAACGTTGAACAAAACAAAGGGATGAGAGAACTGAGCCAGCAGAAACCATGTAGGTACTGTGAACATACAAGGATGTGAGCCTTACCTGTTCCTATCATACTCTCATTGAAAATAGCAACTTGATCGCCACAAAATATAATCTAACACATTATATAGTGCTTCTAAATTGGGTGCCATTGGTTTTTAATTTTGTTAGTACTTAATTTATACACTTGGTTTGGTTTTAAGTGGAATGAGAACCATAAACATAAGGAATTTATACCTCACTTCATCATTGTGCATTTGTAACATCAAAATAATGTGAGTCAACAATGCAATTCCATAAGTTAAATTTTCCTTGGAAAAGAAAAGAATTTCTTTGGTTTGAGAATTACTGTCCTGGGCGCCTGGGTGGCTCAGTGGGTTAAGCCTCTGCCTTCGGCTCAGGTCATGATCTCGGGGTCCTGGGATCGAGCCCCGCATCGGGTTCCCTGCTCAGCAGAGAGCCTGCTTCCCCCTCTCCCTCTGCCTGCCTCTCTGCCTACTTGTAATCTCTATCTCTCTCTGTGAAATAAATAAATAAAATCTTTAAAAAAAAAAAGAATTACTGTCCCGTGAAGGCAGTTTCTTCTCATTTATCGTATTTCTACCCATGTTGTTTTATGTTCAGAATCCCTGTTTCTTATATCTAAAGATGGACAGGGTTAAGAGAAGCAGGACCAAAGATTGATTGGGATACGTAATCTCTGTAGTTATTTCACCTTTGCACAAAGTGCTAACCTGCATTTGTATTTCCTCATTTAAAAATCATGCATAATTATGTCTACTCCAAATATGAGTGGAGATTAAAACACCAACCTCAGTATTTTGCACAAAGCAGGGGCTTTATAAATAAGTCTTTGCTCAAAAGGATAGAATTACTGACCCTATATATAGTTACACATGAAAAGTCTACTATGAAATCCATTTATGAAGATGAAAAGTTCATAACCCTTTGGGCAACACGCAAATGGGGTGTTCTCAAATACATTTACATCTCTTCTTTTCATCTTAGTAGGAATCAATGTCAGTTTAAAGTAGCTACTTGTAGTTTTCCTCTTTCAATTCTTCTTGGATCTATTAAATTATAATTCTTCTCATTTTGCTCTGTCTTTTAAAAATCAATATAAACGTATTTCATGCTGTCTTATTAAATTGGAAACTTACTAGATATGAGACATCAAAATTGACCCAGAAACCAGCTGTCCTAAAATTGTATTATCTCCTGCTTTACATAGGTCCCAGAAAAAAACATGGATGACATAGCACAAAAACAAAAAAAGGGGGGGGAGGGGGGAGCAGCAGGACAGAAGAGCTAAAAGAAAAGTCTTAACTATTCTTCCCTAGAAGCAGAAAGTAAAGGTTTAATGTGGAATTTCTCTAGAAAATTTTGACCTAGGAGAGGCTGGCTCACTGTATCCATAAATATCCTACCCCTCAAAATCATCACTAT
The DNA here is from genome assembly GCA_002007465.1 of Ailurus styani. Classification (NCBI taxonomy): domain Eukaryota; kingdom Metazoa; phylum Chordata; class Mammalia; order Carnivora; family Ailuridae; genus Ailurus; species Ailurus styani. The sequence goes on along the minus strand of LNAC01000033.1, from coordinate 4,533,080 downwards.
CATTCTCAATAGTATCATCCAGTATCCCTGTATTGCATTTTTATAATTTAATTTTTACAATTTGGCAAAGCATTTTTGCACACATAAATTGCCCCTCAGTTTACAGAAAATAGCATAATTAATAGGTGGCAGGTCCAGGAATTCAAATCCAATCTTCTATTTCACAGCAACCTAGTGTAGCCTCCACAGTGAAAGAAAGAGGGTGAGAGGTCACTGACCTCCTGGGCTGATGAAGTCAAATTGTGTGCAGGGGGTGACTCCTAGCTATGGACAAAAAGGGACAGGAAAATGAGTCCAGCAAAGAATGAATGGGTACAGATAACTCCCACTAGATGGATTCCTAGAGGCTGTAAGTATTCCCTGTACCTTTAACAAGAAGAGAAACCTAAAATTCAAACTTCATTGATTGAGCTTGGCATACTTTGATGAGCAGTGCACGTATTCAAATCTGTAAGATACCCTTCTCACAGCAACAGATGAAAATAAGAGTCAAGCTAAGAAAAAAGACCAGATGCTCTCTCCACAGCATAAAGATATAAGACCATGTGCTTAATAGGAATAGAAATCTAAGATCATGGCAAAGTGTTGAGTGTTACAGTCTGCTGTGGGAGCATGTCTGCTTACTGCCAAGGGAGTAACTGTAGAATTTATTAGTAGAGATCAATAGAGGAACAAAAAAGCAACCACTCATAGTTTAAAAAAACTCAAGGCCCACTGAAAGATGATCTGGATAATTCAAATGCATTCTTGATGTTCATACATTGCAGAGTGTCATTTCTTTTTTCTTTGGAATAAACCAACACACAAAATGGTGCTAACCACATTTAAATTCCATAAATAAAACTTGGATTTGTATTCAAACACTGACTCAGCTATTACAAAGTGAGGCTGTATTCCTGGTTAAACATTTGAAAATACCACTCCCTATAAGGAAAGCCTGTCACTTTTTCAGATAAAATATTATGGGGAAAAATTATATCTTAATAAGACATATTAACTGGTTTTATAGTATAGCTGATGTGCCAGTTATCAATTTATTTTTTCTCAACCTCAAATGGACCCTTCATTATATGCTCTGTGATAAACTAGGGAATTCCTGGAAACCTTTTCCTTTAGCGTGAGCATAAGGATCAACTATCTCAAGACGAGGCACTAGAAAGATATCACAAGAGGATGGAGCTTTCCAAAATTTCTTGTATAGGCCAGGGGGTCAGCCTTATGAGGGTAGAAACATCCTGCTGAGCCTGTCTCAGTCACTGACCTAGAATACAGTCTCTCTAAGGTCTTGAATCCTACAACTAGCAATAACCTTTCCTCGGTCCTATAGACATAGAAACCAGACCACCCCCCAATACACACATTACCCCACCTCCCCCATCACACACACACACACACACACACACACACACACACACACACACACACCCTTTACTCTGAAGGTCTTTGCCCTCCTACCTTTGGGACTATACTGAGGCCTGGAGGGTCACAACCCAAGTCCTTCAACCCCCATGCTTGTGAAAGCCTACATACTCTAAAGGCCTTCGACTCCAGCTGGCACCAGTCTTGCTGCCCATCTACATCACCAGTTGCTGACCACCTGCTGGCCTGGCCGCTTCCCCTGACCCAATGCTTGCCCAGGAACTGCAGACAAGACCAGACCTGGCCAAACCAGTAAACATCTCTGCTACCCAGAGGCCGGAACTACATCTTCTCCAACAAGGAATGAGCCTCTTCCAAGTTTGTCCTTCTTTGGTTACTCTCTCTCAACCCTAGGGTAACATACAGAGTTTCTTTATATCCCATAGTTTCTTTTACCATAGTAAATAATTCTTTATATTAACGTTACTACATGTTACATGGTTTCTGTCTCCTGATGGAATTCAAACTACTGCAGTTTGAAAAACAAGGAGAAAGAAAACAAAACCTAAAATCAAAAAATAGGCATAAATTGATTAGGAACTCTATGCCAGAGAATGTTAGACAACTTAAATATTTTATATCATTTAATTCTCAGAATTCAGCAGAGTTAATTATCTGAAGTTCAAGATTACATAACTTGTCTGGGTTTTATTAAGCTTATAGTTCAGTCAGAATCAAAAAAAAATTCTAACCCTTGTCCATCTGAATACAATTTTAACTTATGAATTTACATATTTATTAATACTTACAAATTTATATATTTATATTTGTAAAGTTGCATATTTATAACTCTATCTCTGTATCTACCTAAGTAATGTGTACTCTGCAGAAAAGGAACTGCGTTGAGAAAAAAGAAAGTTTGGGAGCAAAATTAGTAGTTGATTAGGTAAGATACAGATACGGTATGGAAAGTGGAAGTGATTATAAACACTCCTTAAAAACTGGATGACTTTGGACTCTCATCTGAATTACTGCAGGATTTCTCAGAAAAAGCATGCCAGAAAAAAGCAGGATTTAGAGCAAATTAGTCATGAAATAATGGGTGTGGAGCATGGATCTGTAATGGAAGAGTCAGAATTAGAATATACTTTTTAATCTTTGTTGCAGAACTTACCGTAAGATGTACTGAGGATCCAGCATAGAGGAACAGCAATGGATAGCTAGGGAATCCATAGGACAGAGTCATCAGAAAGGGGACAGTAATAGGATTGGGCATCAAACTAAGAAAAAGAGATGAACAAGTATCTGAATATTAGGAACATATTATAGAAGAATGTCTTAGAAATGCTTTATATAGGACATGAGACCCCTGGAAACATCATGAAATAGTCATTTTCCTTGTCTTGGGGAGCACAAATGGTTAACAATAAGATAAAGTCTTATTCAACTGTTTATAAGCCAAGTATACCAAAGCAAGAGAAGATTGCTCTCGCTCTCTCTCTCTCTCTCAAATACATAAAATCTTTAAGAAGAGGTGGAACATGTTGTTGTTTTATAAAAATGTTGGGTTTTTTTTTAATAGGTTATACAAATACATGGTATAAAATTCAAAAGGCACAAAATGGTACACAGTGAAAAATAAGACTCCATTCACCTCTGACCCTAGCCATCCAGTTCCCTTCTGCAGATGTAACCACTGTTATTAGTTTCATATATATCCTACCAGAAAGAGCCTGAGCATATTAAACGGCACACAAAATATGTAGCTTTAAACAAACGGCAGCATATCTGTCCTCCTGCTCTATGTTTTCATTTTTAGCTTTTTTAACTAAAATATCAGAGATTTTCCTTTACTAGTACACATAAAGTTCTTAGCTATTCACTGTATGCTGATGAAACAATTTATTTAACTAATCTCCCACTACAAAGATTTTATATATATATAATTTTATACACATGCCAGCATATGTAAATATGATACATACTAAAGACATAAAATAGAAGTGGAATTACTGAGTCAAAAAATATATTTCTTTTTATGAAACATAATGTCTAATTTCTCTCAATAGTAATTGAACCAATTTACTTTAACATAAACAATGGGAAGTGTCTGTTTTCCCAAACCCTTTTCAACACAGTTTGCAATGAGGCATTCTGGTCTTTCCTACTCAAACAATTTTTAAATATTATCATTACAATTTTGACCTACATTTATCCTACTGAGAACCTGAGCATCATTTCAAATGTTTAAAAGACATTTATACTTCCTTTGCTATGAATTATCTTAATGTATCACTTGCCTATTTTTGGTAGACATTTATAGCAGTTCTCTGTAAGTTAAGGAAATTAACTTTTTAGTGTGGAAAAAAATGTAATCAAATTCTAGCATCCTTCTTAACTCGGTATTGTCAGACCTCTGAGAGGTAACGTTAGAAGCAGATTTTCATAATTTTTGTTTCTCAGAGAGTGAACCAAAGTTCTAGGCGCAGGAGGAATTGACAGGAGTCAGGAATGAGTCCAGTGGCCACATTTCTGGGAAAGCACTATCATACAGGGTGGCTGCCCATTCCTCTCCTGTCTCCAGAACTCTCTCATCTAGGAAATTCTGTCAAGAAAATTCTGTTTGTGGGCGCCTGGGTGGCTCAGTGGGTTAAAGCCTCTGCCTTCGGCTCAGGTCATGATCTCAGGGTCCTGGGATCGAGGCCTGCATCGGGCTCCCTGCTCGGTGGGGAGCCTGCTTCTTCCTCTCTCTCTGCCTACTTGTGATCTCTCTCTGTCAAATAAATAAATAAATCTTTAAAAAAAAAAAAGAAAAGAAAATTCTGCTTGCTCAGTTCCTACCAATCAACTGAATAGAGAACGTCTGTTCCTAAGGTAAGGACTTAGGGGTCTGCATTACAGAGAAATTGTTAAGAGCACAGGCTCTGAAGCCAGGCTCTTTGAGAAACCCAGGTTGATGCCACCTTAAACCCAGCAATCACGGTTGTGATCTCCAGTGATAAGGCAGGTTGCTGTCATGCACCTCCTGATACGATGAGATGAGAATGGCACTTAACCTCTGTGGTCTTCTTCCCCTAAACTCAAAATCCCAGTCTAATGAGAAGTACATCAGACAAATTGGAATCGAGAGACCGTCTAAAAAACTCTTGGCCACTACTACCCTTCAAAAGTGTCAAGGTCATGAGAAATTGGAAAAGATGAGAAACTGTCACAGATTGGAGGGGACTAAGCAGACAAGATAACTAAATGTAATGTGATATCCTGGTTTGTGTTCTGCAAAAGGAAAAAAGACAATAGCAGAAAATCTGGTGATATCAGAATAAAATCTATAGCTTACTTAAAAAAAGAAAAGAAAACCAGTTGTATATCCTACTAGACATTTTTATTAATTCATACTACTTTTTTAAAAGATTTTACTTATTTATTTGAGAGAGAGCATAAGCAGGGGGAAGAGGCACAGGGAGAGGGAGAAGCAGGCTCCCCACCCAGCAGGGAGCCTGACACAGGCCTGGATCCCAGGACCCCAAGATCAATGACCTGAGCAGAAGGCAGACACTTAACCAAATGGGCCACCCAGGTGCCCCTAATTCATACTACTTTTTTTTTAACTTGTTTTATCATTAATATATAAATGTCTTTCTATGTCAATAATCATCTCCATAATTTTAATATTTTAGCAGAATTTCATTTTGTACTGTATGTATGATATCAGAGTTTAGGCAGTCAATCTCTACTACAGGACATGTAGGTTATTTGTATTTGACAGTAATATAAAGAAACTATAATGGAAATCTTCACACATCTTTATTTCTTTAGGACAAATTCCTAAATTCCTCTAAGAAGCCTTTCTGAGTCTTAAATTAGGCACACTTCTAAAGGTTTTTCTAAGTACTGCCAAATTGTCATTAGATGTTTTGAGACTGCCCATTTCCCTCAACAACAATGAATAGCATTTCCGTTTTTGCCTTTATCAAAGTAGTAGGCCAAAAACTGCTTTTAATTTTTACTCATGTGATTACTAATGAGACAATAAGTGCTTTTTGATGCCAGTGAATCCCCTAAACCTTGTTTTTTCTTATTTGGCTACTGTTTTCTCTTCTGAACATTTTTCATTTCTTGCTTTCAAAGTTATTGCAACTTCAGTGTCAATGTCTATGGAAAGGTTCTTTCAAAGAAATCCTTGCTACATCTCTAAAAATAACAGAAGGCACATTCTTAAGTTTCCTTAAATAGTGATGTCAGATATTCTATAGAAAACTCTGACAAGACACTTCTACTTTAGCAAAGAATACACATCTGCAATCCAACCTCATTTATCATTGAGTACTTGGAAGCTCAGGGCACTTATTTTTAAAGATAGATCAAGAAAATAAAGGAGAAAAAAATTTGTTTTACAGATGGTATTGTAAATGTATGGAAGAAAAGATATATTTAGGCTCAGAGGTCACCTGTGAGGTATATTTGCCCTCGCAAATAGTTCCTCATGGTGAAGTAGGTGTGTGTTGCTTGTTAACTGAATATAATAATACTTAAAGACATGACTATTAGCTAAAACCCCCCCTTTTTTTATTTTTAGAGCCTTCCTAGATTGGCTCTGTGCCCCATACCACATATTCTGCCAAGCCCAACAACACTAAAACAAACCATCACCCCTCAGCCTCTAACTTGGGATCACTTCCATTCCCATCACCTCCAAAAAGTTTGATATTAGGTGGTTAGACATATAGATGACCTGGCCTAAATAATGTGCAAACACTTTATTTCAGGCTTTCATCCAGTACTTTTTAAATGCTAACTGTATATCACATCTCCTTTTTCTTATGGCTCTGATAAAACTTTCTATAAGAAGCAATTTTTAGGGGTGCCTAGGTGGCTCAGTCGTTAAGCATCTGCCTTCGGCTCAGGTCATGATCCCAGGGTCCTGGGATAGGCTGGCATAGGGCTCCCTGCTCAGCGGGAAGCCTGCTTCTCCCTTTCCCACTCCCCCTGCTGGTGTTCCCTCTCTCGCTGTGTCTCTCTCTGTCAAATAAATAAATAAAATCTTCTAAAAAAAAAAGTAGTAATTTTTATCTCCACTTATCCTATACAAAACAACCTTATATTGATGGAACGCCATTCAGAAAGTTTGCTTCTCATATCTCTGGATTCAAATGAGAGTGAAAGACTTTCTAAAGAACACAATTAAAACAAACTATTTTGGGGCGCCGGGGTGGGTCAGTTGGTTAAGCGACTGCCTTCAGCTCGGGTTACAATCCCAGAGTCAGTCCCAGGATTGAGTCTTGTATCGGGCTCCCTGCTCATCAGGGAGTCTGCTTCTCCCTCTGATCCCTTCCCCTCTCATGTTCTCTCTCATTCTCTCTCTCTTAAATAAATAAATAAAATTAAAAAAAAAATTTTTATACATGTACTAATAAAAGGTGATTTAATCACAGTTTACATTTATTTTGTGAAGTAGTATGGTCATATTATTCTGTACAAATAAAATGTTAGTAAAATTCATTCCTAAAAAAATGCTGCAGCTACTGCCTAGACTACAATCCTGGCGGACCCTTGGGTTCAACACTCAGTGAGATCTGGATTGAAGCCAATGATATTTATTGAGCAGAACCAGTAGGAAGTGGTGGCTGGAGGCGGGGGATGATTAACCCCCTCTGTAATCTTTATCAGCTTTTCAAATGTCAAGCCATCTCACATCAGCATAAAATTTAAGTTAACAAGACCACTTAACAGGATGTTCCCCAAACACCCTCAACCAGATTATTACTCTGAAGCTCCTCCTATTTAGAAGGTATAAAGCTTCCTTTGATAACAGCCAAGGTAATCTTGTGGGAATCCCTTAGGAACTTTCCAGGAAGTGAAGGAACATCTTGACAACTGTTATTTATTCAACATGTTTAACCAACATGGGAAATTTGCATGTTCCCTATCACTCACCAGATTAGGACTCTAACTGCCAGGATTATAGCTCTTCAGGAAATCTCTAAAATTAATGGAGACTTAGTTTTAAACTCCAAGGAATCAAATTTAGTTATAATTAGAATGATCAAAACACATCACCTGATGTGTAGGCTTCTAATTTAACTAGAGATTTCCCAGAACATTTCCAGAATTTTCTAGGGTTTCTTAGCAGAAGATGTAAAGTCAGAAGACTATATTTGGTCTCATAGCCCCAATACTAGCTAAGTGATTTAGAGATAATCACCATATTTTATATAACTCAATTCCCCATCCCCTCTTCCAGCTCCACTCCCTAAAAAATCTGAGCTGGATCATTTCTAAGTTCATTTTTGCTCAACATTTCTATGAATACACAAATCTATAAATCACTTAATTTTCATGTCAGATTTTCCTTCTTAAAACAAACAAATAGGGAGTCAGCCCTTGCTAAATTTCAGTGGTCTGAGTTATTATTAATTTAGAAGGTAGTCATCCTCCACTCGGACATCCTTGTAAAGTGTGGACACTGATTCCTTCATCAAAGGGAAGAGACTTTATATATATAACTCCAGCACTTAGACAATAAAGGTTAACTTTCCTCAAATGTGATAAAACAGGTAGTCTGCCTCAACATTTCAGGCTATTGTGGGTCAAGATATTTAGGCAACAGTGGATTGAAATAAGCCAATGGATAGCCTCTTATGTTATCTCAAATAAGTATTAGTAAGAGGACTTTTTGGTAAACAAAGACACCATGTAAAGTTACTCATTTTATCACTAATATTTTACCACCGAATCTCCAAAGATTCAGGTCTCGGGGCCTTCAGCTCAGGTCATGATTCTGGGGTCCTGAGATCAAGCCTGCATAAGGCTCCCTACCCAGCAGGGAGTCTGCTTCTCCCTCTCCCTCTGATCTTTAAAAGCAAAAAAGATTCAGGTCTCTACAGTCCTTTTTCTTCATCCAACTCTCAAAGTTTCCTTTTAATCGAAGCAATTCTATCAAATAATAAAAATGTATATATCTTTGAAACGTGATTGTCCATTGGAAGTGTTCGATCCTGAGGAAAATGACAATAATAAGCCAACTCCGTAAGCCCTTCAATCACTTAGCTGAGCAAAGAAAAATGTTTGTGGTTGTTTAAAGCTCTAGCATATGGTTGTGGCTCTTCCTGCAGGATTAGGTTAAATCAAATGAAATGGTCAATATTCACCTGTCTTTGAAATATAAATTTTTATCTGTTATCATGATCCTTTTATTATCTATGAAAAAAAATATAAAAGTCAATTGTGAAACTTCTGGACAGCAAATACACATAGCTAAGCTAGCATATAACTGAGAAGATAAACTTGCAGAATCATTACAAGCCGCATTATAAATTTATTTTTTTAAAACAGACAAAAAAACAAAGATCACCTTTATAAGACCATCACAGTCAAAGTGAGGAGGAGCAAACCATTTAAGGTGTCACAGAATTGTGTAGTGGATGATGATATGTTTAGGGCGAACAACAGCCCTTATAAAGGTTTTCACTCCTGTAGTTTTACAGCCAGTAGGTATGGCTGAAACTGTGTGCATCCCCAAATATCTGTTTCCCTCATCAATCATGTTTGTGTTGAAAATTCACATATCTTATTGAATAATTCTTTGCAAGTTATTTATATCATCACCAAGCAGGTTGTAAATATGCTTTTCATGTGTAAATAACCAGAGGTATTATGCTAAGTAAAATAAGTCAATCAAAGAAAGACAATTATCATATGATCCACTGATTTGTGGAATTTGAGAAACAAGGCAGAGGATCATAAGGGAAAAGAGGAAAACATTAAACGAGAGAGGAAAAAATGAAACAATACTGTCTTATTGTTTCTAACTAATCATTTTTTTCATTGCAATTTCTGTTGAATTTACTTCAAAGTGCACATACTTGAAATTTAAATGTCACTAAGAATTATAATAGCACCTAGCATTTATGAATAATTTTCTATACGCCAGAACTGTGTTAATGATAAAAATACATTATTGCATTTAAACAAATGCTGAATTCACGCTTAGTACTTTTTCATATCAATAACAGCAAAGTTTAATTTAAACTCATTTGACTGGAGAATCAAATAAAACTCACATTATAATAAAATATTAAGGACAAGTATACTCCATACTTCCTTAGAGTCATTTAAGTTTTTTATTAGAAATGTATTGAATGTGTATATTGCTTTGGAAGTAATAAACTTCTGTAATATGAACTCTCTCCAACCAAGCCTACAGAATTCATTTATTTACTCATATTAAGTTTTGTAACCTTCTCCTTACACATTTCTTATGAAGCTTATCTGGGTATTTTACTTTTATTCCTTATTGGTAAATGCAATGTTTTCTATCAGATTTTCTAATTTATTATTATTAATAAAACCTACCTCCACACACGGCAATAAGGACCTTAGAACTATTATCTTATTTTGCCTTACAAAAACCAAATATGATATGTATTACTATGAGCCTCTCATTACAAAAAAGAAAACCAAGGCTCAGGAAATTAAAATAACTTTAGGTCATAAAACTAAGTCTGGCAGATTCAGTCTCTAGTCATTCTAAATGTTAGCTTAAGCTTTCTTAAATTAAGCTTAGCAATTTCACAAAAGGTAATAACCTGAGAAGTTCACAAAAGCCAATAATTTGAGAAGCCTTATATCTATGTCAAAATTCTAGACATATTCTGCATTTCAGGAAGTAGAGACGGCTTTCACATTAGTCAGTTTACTTCAGCTACATGGACAAGCAAATATCTGATATCCATACATACTATAAAGTTTATGGTCTAAAGAAACATCTTAAATTATTTTGTAAGATTTTATTTATCTATTGGACAGAGAGAGACACAGCGAGAGAGGGAACACAAGCAGGGGGAGTAGAAGAGGGAGAAGCAGGCTCCCCACGGAGCAGGGAGCCTGATGAGGGGCTCGATCCCAGGACCCTGGGATCATGATCTGAGCCAAAGGTAGACCCTCAACGACTGAGCCACCCAAGTGTCCCTTAAATTATTATTTATACTATTAAAAACTAGAATTTTAATCTGAAGTCGTGGCTTCTTTTTAACTTATCCATAGATTTATTAGAAGAAAGCCATGACACTACTCACAGTTGGTAGTGCACAATGTACGCTCAATGAACATATGTGGACCATGCCTCCATATTTAACAATTCAATTAAAAAAAAATAACTACACCAGGTATAGTTTTGTGATTTTGTTAAGTTTGAAAGAGAGAGGAATATGCTTTCCCAAAATGTATTTTAGCTTCCTTGGTTGTAGGAAAGATGAAATAAAAGGGTTGTAAGAAAAGGATACAAGTAAACCAGGAAAAGAATTTAAGGGAAAAACATGTAGTTTAAATATGATGAAAAGGACTCCAGGACGGCATCGTGGGGTCAGATATGAAAGGCGGATGAAGAGAGAAGGCAGTAGGTTCTTAGAAATTTAGGCAAAGAACAAGATAAATTAAAATAAGCCAGGAAGAGAAAATAGAATAGTTTTCTCATTTATCTCTCTCTTACTGGTATCACAAAGAAAAATATTCAGTTTTGCATATTTATCACCTTTCCAGCCATCTCAGTAAATCTCATATAAATTTTTTAACATAGACTTTTTTTTTAAGATTTTTATTTATTTATTTGTTTACTTATTTATTTATTTGACAGAGAGAGAGAGAGAGAGAGAGAGATTACAAGTAGGCAGAGAGGCAGGCAGAGAGAGGAGGAGGCAGGCTCCCTGCTGAGCATGGAGCCCGATGTGGGCCTCGATCCCAGGATCCTGAGATCATGACCTGAGCTGAAGGCAGAGGCTTTAACCCACTGAGCCACCCAGGAGCCCAACACAGGCTTTTTTAGGAGCAGTTTTAGGTTCACAGCAAAATTAAGCAGATGATACAGAGGTTTCCTATTTCCCCGCTCCTCCCACATACACAGAACTTCCCCAGCTATCAAAATTCCTCACCACAGGGATACATTTGTTAAAACTGATGAACCTACACTGACACATCATTACCACCCACAGTTTGTCTTAGGGTTCACTCTTGGTGTACATTTTGTATATTTGCACAAATGTATCCACCATTACGGAACATAGAGAGTAGTTTCACGGCCCTAAAGATCCTCTGTGCCCTGCCTATTCATCACTCCCTATCCTCAACCCCTGGCAACCACTGATCCTTTCACTATTTCCATTTTTTTTTTTTTTGCCTTTCCACGATGTCAGATAGTTAGAATCCTACAGTATGCACCCTTCTCAGATTGGCTTCTTTCACTTAGTAATATACATTTAAGTTTCTTCCATATTTTTCCAGGGCTTGACAGCTCATTTCTTTTAGCGCTGAATAATACTCTATTGTCTGGAAGAGACATGGTTTATTTATTGATTCACCTACTGAAGGACATCTTGGTTGTTTCCAAGTTTGGGCAATTATGAATAAAGCTGCTATAAACATCCACGTGAAGGTTTTTGTATAAATACATAAGTTTTCAGCTCATTTGGGTAAATACCAAGGAGTTCAAACTGTTCGAACATATAGTAAGAGTGTGTTTAGTTTTATTTAAAAATGGCCAATTTGCATTACCCCCCAGCAATGAGTAAGAGTTCCAGCTGTTCCACATCCTTTTCCAGCATTTGGTGTTGTCAGTATTCCAGATTTTGGCCATTCCAATAGGTGTGCAATGCTATCTCATTGTTGTTTTAATTTGCATTTCCTTTGATGACACATAATGTTCAGAATATTGTCATAATGCCATCTGTGTATTATCTTGGATAAGGAGTCTATGCAGGCCCTTTATGTGACTTCATTTTCAAATAAAAACTGTATAGTTCCTCAACTCTATGATTCCATTGAACGTAGAGTATTTGGTTATAGGGAAAGCAGTCTTCATTGTCATTGGCTCAATTCCTGTCTGTTTGGGCTCAATTTATGCACATTCTGGAATTCAACAATGTTCTAGATTTTTGTTGTGATCAACAGTTTAGTAAATACATATGCTTTGTCAGAGTAGTATGAAAGCACCACCTTGCAAACCACAAGAGATCTAATGACTTTATTCTTACAGAACATTACCATTCCAAGACCTTGAATTTAAAAAAGCAGCTCAGCAAATAGTCACAACCTTCCTACAGGGATTACTTTTAATTAAAATAACCTCCACTTTTTGGTTAAACTTTTTCAAATAACCCATAAACTGACCATAGCTGAAAAACACAGATAGATAGATTAGATTAGATAGATAGATAGATAGATAGATAGATAGATAGATAGATAGGAGGGAAGGAGGGAGAGAGGGAAGGAAAAGGAAAGGAAGGGAAATTGACATCTGTGATCACGGTTTCTATCACATTTTACAAAAAGTCTGATTACACATTTCATTTTCAGCTGAACAATGCAGCAGACACAGAACCACACCAGCCTTTCTATTCTAGCTTGAATAAACTCTTGAAATACTTTTATCCTTTTTTGTTAGTTTGTCTTGTATTTCTACCATACTATACATTATAGTTAAGCAATAGACTTTTTTAAGTACCAAGAATGTCCCATATATAAATTACCCATAATTATGACATTGGGTCCGCATAATTCCCATTTCTGCCTTGTTGGTATCTTTCAATAATGCATCATACCCATAAAATGGGCTATGGATCATTAGGTAAAGAATATTTCCAAAACTATTGGGTTGCCCATGCCTTTAGCAGCAATATATACATTCTGTAAGTCTGAAACCTACATACCTTTCCTTTCCTCCCACTAGATATAATACAAAGGAGCTCATTTTCATCATTCAGAAGAATAATGTTCTTCCCACTTAGAAGCTTTGCCCTGATTTACTGCATAAGCTAGCCTTTTTCAGAATAAAAATGACTGCTTTAAATTGCACTTTTTAATAGTTCTTCTCTCAGCATATCACTGAAGGTAGAAAATACCACTTTGTTCATATCAGGCTTTGAAAATAAAGTTTTCTGGGATACAGTTTCTTCTAAACCTCTTTCACCCACAAAATCCATAACGAGAATAGCATTTCACACAGTTCCTATTGTTTATATAGTTAATCAACTATGGATTTGTATTAGTTAAGGACCAAAATATAAGAAATGCCAACAATTGTAATAATGGGATAATGAGGGGTTAAAATTGAAATAGAATAAGAAACTAGTCAGTACTGGTAGCTACAGGAAAGAAGAAGCAATATTCGGAGTAAAATGAGTGAAAGATGATAAGGATCATGCTACTTCATGCCTATAGAAAGTTTGGGAGAAATTTTTAAAGTATTACACTATTTTGCCACAAAGAAATGAAAAGTAACGCATTTTCTAGTTAAAGCTTCTACAGTATTAAAATCTTGATTTCCTACTCTTACCAAAAGGAATTTTTTTAAGATTTTATTTATTTATTTATCAGAGAGAGAGAGCACAAGCAGGCAGAGTGGCAGGCAGAGGGAGAAGCAGGCTCCTTGCCGAGCAAGGAGCCTGATGCAGGACTCGATCCCAGAACCCTGGGATCATGACCTGAGCCGAAGGCAGCTGCTTAACCAACTGAGCCACCCAGGCATCCTGCCAAAAGGAATTTTTAGTTGAGTTGAATCATGAATATAAGTTATCTGTGCAACACTGATAATCTAAGAAAGAAACAAATTATGAAGAATATATTGTAATAATGCTGCTTGGTAACAGATGGTAACTACATTTATCATGGTGAGCAATGAGTAAAGTATAGAACTGTTGAATCATTATGTTGTATTCCTGAAACAGAACACTGTATGTTAATTATACTTCGATAAAAAAAAGGAGTATTTTGGCCTGAAGGTCAATATTTTAAAAACAAAAAGAATGCCATGACATTCTTTCTAAAACTTCTGATTAGCCACAAGAAAAAAGGTTAAAGAATTAAGAATGGCAAATTTTGAAAAGCAAACAGAAGCCCTTTCCTGATTATTTGTAAGTTGGCTATTGACATGCATCATATTATAACTTTAAAGAGCTCTTGATAGCAATTTGCCCTTAAATTCTCAAAAACAAGAACCTGAATCTCACAGTCTACAGAAAAGCTTCTGACTGACTTACAACAGATTTCTTCTGCTCAAGACTAGGGAGGAAACGAGGTTAGCTTGGGCATCAAGCTATGTCATAGATTTATTTCATTATACTCTTGCTCTAAAATGTATGACTCATTTAAATAGAATGATATTTAATATTTTATTTTCACCTGGATGCTTTAATAAAGACATGTACTTACACTGGAAAGAATTTAAATGGGGAGATGTAGGGGTAGCATGAATAAAGTGATAAGCTATAAAAGAAGCCAAAACCTTAGACTTAATTGCATATAAATAAAATGTAAGCAGGTATAACATCTATAGGGAATGAAGTCAGAGGTCAGTAATCTGGATCAACCAGTGGAAACTAACCTGCAATCTGTAGCAAAGAGATATGAAATTAAAATGACTGAAATCAGATTTAGGTTAGGGGTGTGGATACAAGATCCAAGTCAGAGATAAACAGATTTTAGAAAAAAGAAAAATCATACAGTTGGAAAAGAAAAGGTAAACAAATTTTGAGAAATATATGAATAGATTAATTGTAAAGAAAATGTTTAATAATAAAAAGGAGTTGGATTTGGGTGTCCAAATTCATTTCAATTCTTGGATTCAATTCTTGGCCAAACTTCCTGACAAATTAAATGGCTTCTCTGCTCTTCAGAATATATACCAAGGGATATAAAAGCAGAAACCTAACAGAGTTGTAATAATGAAATAATTAATGCTAGTACCTGGTACAGCATCTGGGGCAGAGCAAGTGCCCAGTAGGTTGTATTATTATTATATTTTAAATTCTATTCTTTCTTTAAATTCAGAAACACTTAATATATAATCTTGCTAAAGAATATTTCTAAAGCCATGTTATACAGGTAAGTATAGTGGTGAAAATTTTACTAGCTTAAAAAAAATAGCTATTGGCAGGCTAGTTATGTATTTAATTCACCTGCAAGGCTGCACTACAAGACTGGCAAATAGGGTCTGTCATCTACTGAGACTTTATAGCCTAGTCTCAAAGAAAGCTGTTAATCAATTCATTGAATCGAGCTGAAACTTAAATGTTGTATCTTTCAGATTCATACTGATAACATTTATATACTTTTTGTACTAGTTTCAGTAGTTTAGTAATGTACTCTACCAGACTAATCTGTATAGCCTAGAGGGCTCCCTTTTCCCTATTTATGCTGAGCCTCCTTAAAGGAAACTTAAAGACTCAAGAAAAGAACAGAGCAATTTATCAATCACTGTTAAAAGTGCTATTTTTCTGTCCCTGTTTTTGATGATGGTGGCAACTATCAACAAACTCTACAATTTATCTGAGATTCATTTAGTGATCCAACCAGTATCAATTAACACTCATTATGTCTAAAAATTGTGCTGTATGCTACAGGATTATAACTATACAAGCAGCAAGAATGCTGTCCTAAAGGAGCTTATAATTCACCATAGAAAATATATTATGAACATAAATATAATGTAGAGAGTATGGCTAAGATGAGAGGAAGAAAATAAACTACTAGACTTAATAGCAGCATTATTCATAACAGTCAAAAGGTGAAAAAAAACCCAAATGTCCATCAAGAGATAAATGGACAGATAATATATACAGATACAATGGAATATTGTTCAATTATTAAAAAGGAATGAAATTCCGACCCATGCTACAACATGGATGAACCTCAAAGCCATTATGCTAAGTGAAATAAGTCAGTCACAAAAAGATAAATATGGTATAATTCCACTTACATGAGGCACCTAAAGTAGTCAAAATTCAGAGAGACAGAAAGTACAACTGTGGTTGACAGGGATTGGGGTGAGGGGATAATGAAGAGTTTTTGTTCAATGGGTACAGAGTTCAATATGCAATGATGAAAAAGTTCTAGAGATGGATGGTGATGATTGTACAACACCGTAAATGTATTTGATGCTTCTTAACTGTAAACTTTAGAATGGTTAAAATACTGAATTTTATACTATGTATATTTTACCATAATGTAAAAAAAGGAAAAAGAACAGAAACAACAGGCAGTTTGGTATAAATCTAAATTTTGAAATATACAAGATACTTCCTAGAAAAACAGGGAAAACCCTGCCCTTGACCCAGGTGTTCTACATACAGAGATATCCAGAAAATGCACAGAAAAAGAATAATTGTATCTGGATGCTTCCGGCCAAAACTCTATTAAATGTTAAAAGGATGAAAGTGGTGTGAAAATAAAAGTACATGCAGTCTCTGCATGGGCATAAAAAAAATGGAAAGATGTCTGCTTACTGAAACAAATAAAAATAAATAAAACATTAAAAAAGATGATTGCTTATTGAAAAAAATCAGATTTTCTTATATGATGAAGTTACGTTCCAGGGAGAAAATTCTGTCCTGGCTCCACCATGTGCATTAATTTTGTTTGCTTATTGACATTTCCTATTGGCAACAAGCCTTTATCATAATTCTTTTAAACAAGCTTTTAATTTTGAAAGCGACGTCCTCTATGACAAATGATACAATGCACTAGTCACATCCTTCAACTATACATGTGAACTTCACCGGTGGTGCCTTTGAAACGTAGCTTAAATAGAACATTTACTCTCCATTTGACTCGCTCTTGGAACTGAGATTCCGGAAGGGAGCACTGTCTTTTATTAAGTTAGTCACAGGGTATTTTTAGCAGTTTGAAAGCTGGTACTGTTTCCAACAAAATGAATGAAGTTTGGTAAATGGCGGACAGTTGGTTTCTCACTTTGGATGCCCTTGCTATTTGTACATGAGGCAGTGAATCACACTGCTTAAAAAAGTTAACAGTGTATTTATGTATAGGAATAGCATCTAAGATTCTGCTTATATACTGACAGTCTTGTGTTGATGGTAATAAAGCCTACTATTATCCTGCCAGCATATCTGATGCTGAAGAGTCCTTTTGGTAGAGAAAGAGCCTTTTAAAAATACTAACTGCTCTCAGTAGCATTTAGTACAACCTGTGAGAGGCTGTCAGTTTTTCTGATCTACATTTAACTGCTGGGAATATAATGGTGTCCACTGAAATTGAAATTATAATAGTCAACATGCTGGTGAAATTTATCAATGCAGCAATTACTTAATAAGACTTTATGACACTGTATAGAGCTCTGACAATACACTCTTAAGATGGTACATAAGCAGAAATCTATTTCTTCTTCCAGAAGCCCCCAAAACCCTATGTTTAAGGGTATTATTAAATAACCATCAGACATAAGCATTTTCCATTCTTTCTGTTACCATGTCCCTTTCCCACTATCTCCCCTTGATTGTGCAAATTAAATTTGCTTTTGGAATATAGTTACTACCCTAAAATGCATATTGTGTATGTAAGCCTTTCCACCTGAAAAGATTAAAATCAGCCTTGAAGAAACTTAAACAATGTTAGCAATCATCAATACTTGATTGAATTTGTCTCTGAATTTATTAAACAACCCTCCTGATTTATGATCATGGGCAATGAATGAGGTTAAAATACTAAGCTTATCCTAAGACGTCTTTCCATGCATCTCTGATAACTAAACCCAATTACACAAAGTACACCTAAAAAGAGGGATTCAAGTAAGATTTTCTATGAAATGAGATGATCTATGAATCTACATACAATGTACATTTATGATTAAAAGAAAGACCTGAATTTACTGAGGATGAAAAAGGTATTCAGACATTTTATATGTATTTTAATGTCCTATAAAAAACAGTCCTAGAAATAGTCCCAAATAGCACAGACCAGCAGAACAAAAATTCATAGTTTAGGAGCATAATTTCATGCAATCAATTAGTAGTTTCTGTATATTATATTCATATACGAACTTAGTGATATATTCTATTGCATTCCTTTAAGTGATATGAAGAGGACATCATACCCAAAGAGCCATCCCTGCAGTGTATTTATTCAATTAACCATATTTCTTCTTTGCCAGTTTTACATTTACCCTTAAAAACTCCTTGAGATTTGTCCTACACTTACTGTCATTTAATGACTTCACATATTACTTCAGAAAAGCCATTAAAGACAATATTATAGATTATAGATCTGCATAAAAAGGTATCCCAATTGTGTGAATAAAATTTCATCACTTTCTCTTTTTCTTCAGGAAAGAGTCCCCTTGATTGCAGAATATCTGGACATCCTAGGAACATAAACTGGCCTGGCAGAGACAGACAATGCAGGTAGATTTGATTTATCTTAGGAAGTTAAAAAAAAAAGTCTCTTCAAGGAAGGAAGTTAAAGCTATAATGATTCTTGATAATGAATCCTGATAATGAGGAGCAAGCAATGAGCCACTTTTTATGGCAGTTCATGATTTGGGCAGAAATGAAAAAGAAGACTATACTGGTCATTTGTTCCTGGTGCTCACACAGAAAAACACAAGGTGAAGAAGTATATTGTTTCCCTAATTTCAGAGGAAACACTGCAAATGTTTTTCAAAGGAAAAAATTAATCACTGTCCAAAATTAATCACTGTTCCATTAATCACAGTCCTTTTGTTTTTGTGTCCTGTTTACCTTCCATATGGAGAAGCTATGTAGCCAGATCGTTGGTGGGTTTTTTCCCCCATATTCAATATGTTTTTGCAGTAGTCCTACAGTATATGTACAAAAGAGTCTGAGCTGATATTCATAAATGGAAAACTAAGGGACCCTGTGAACCCAGATATTGATTCCCTTACCCTCTGTCCTCTATCTAGAATACAGCTTAATAAACGTTATTAGATCTGTGCAATACACATCAACTGATCACAACTAAAAAAATGGTAGGTCCCACTTAGGGTGCTGTTATTTGTAGTTGTCTATAAGAATAGTTACAAAAAACTTTGGTACTAAGAGTGTATACAACACTTGGAAATTTATTATTGTTTTTAATGAGTAATAAGGAGAGTTTTCTATGAAGATGACAACAATAGTAAATACATCCTTCTCCTTCTAAATTGTATTTCCCTAGAAAGGTCAAGTTTAATGGAACCACATAAGTCTTCATTTGTTGAAAACAGAAATGTGAACTCTGGACAACAAAAACAATGAGACATCAGGAATATACCCAGTGGAATAAACAAATACAGCAGAAACCCACAACAGATATATATATAATTATTCCTTTGTCTGAAACTTAGATATTTTTTTAAGGAAGATATGGGAACAATTTTTCACATAGGAAAAAATATTATAAAGTTACCTGCTATCTTACAGGATTCTGCTAATTTCCATTTTGAAAACTTTCATTTAATAAAGATGATGATGGAGCGCCTAGGTGGCTAAGTCTGTTAAGCTTCTGCCATAGGCTCAGGTCCTGATTGGGATGGAGCCTGCGTTGGGCTCCCCATTCAGGGAGGAGCCTGCTTCTCCCTCTCCCTCTGTCCTCCCCTCCCCAACTCTCTGGTGTGCGAATTCTCTCTCAAATAAATAAAATATTTTATAAATAGATAGATAAAATTATAGAGTCCAACTAAATTCTTGAATACTCTCTCAGTTTCTAAGATCACAAGTCAAGACCTCTTATGCACCACTGCTTTAGTTATTCTTTATTTTTTTAAGATTTTATTTATTTTTTTGAGAGAGAGAGAGACAGAACGTGAGCATGAGCAGAGGGGAGAAGACAGAGGGAAAAGCAGACTCCCCGCTGAGCAGGGAGCCCAATGCAGGACTTGATCCCAGGACCTGAGATCATGACCTGAGCCGAGGTAGCCATTTAACCCACTGAGCCACCCAGGTGCCCTGCCTGAGTTATTCTTTTTTTTTTTAATTTTTTTTATTATTTGCCCCACGGGTACAGGTCTGTGAATCATCAGGCTTACACCTTTCACAACACTCACCATAGCACAAACCCTCCCCAGTGTCCATAACCCATCCACCCTATCCCTACCCTCCCACCCCCAGTAACCCTCAGTTTGTTTTTTGAGATTAAGAGTCTCTTATGATTTGTCTCCTACCTGATTCCACCTTGTTTCATTATTTTTCCCTCCCTACCCCTCACAACCCCCCACCCTGCCTCTCAAGTTCCTCATATCAGAGAGATCTTATGATAATTGTCTTTCTCTGATTGACTTATTTCACTTAGCATAATACCCTCTAGTTCCATCCACGTCATTGCAAATGGCAAGATTTCGTTTCTTTTGATCTGCCTCAGTTATTCTTAACAGGACACTCAAGAAAGATAAAAAGCCATAGGTTGTATATAGATATAGCACCGTGACCATAAAGTAGTTCATCTCTTATAGGCTTATTGACTTTTTAAGTCATCTGTAAATGAAAAAATTCTTAACTTCCCAGTCATAATACTGTAATTAGCTCAACTGTTCTGATATAAATGAGCCAAAATTATTTCATTAATGGATTTCATAAATAAGAAGCTCAAGGCTTTCTATTTGTCCTCATACTCTCCAACCTTGAATTCTAAAATTGTAATTATACACAGAAAATCAAGTTTTATACAGTGACATGATGTAAAATAAAATATATAAACTTTATTTTTATGTTTAGTTAATCAAAGGAAAATCAAGATCAAATAACTAACATTTTAAAGTATGCTATAATTCTAAATACAGTAACAAAAAAGAAAGTTCTGAACCAACATACCCGAGGTTAAGTAATCTAGAAGATTCACAGATTCCTATCTTATAGCATGAATAATTTTAATAAGGCAGTTCAATCTTTTCGTTCAATTGGTGTTTGAGAGTATAGATGACTTCCACTCCCCTTCCTCACTTCTGTGTTACAAAAGGGGGTGCCAGGAGAAATAAAGTTCTGTTACTGTATTATTTCTGGACTCCAGTGGCTCTGCTACCTTGACTTGTATTCCTTTTACTTAATAATCTCACAGAAAAATTCTACAGAATAATTTAAGAAATCTCAGTTTTTAAAAAATCATCCAAACTCTGAAAATAGAACCATGGATACTTAGTTGGTAGGAATCTAATGTGATTTAAAATTTTTAAATCAATTTATTAATAGTTTCACTTTATTCCTTACTCTCATTCTTCCTCTTAAACCAGAGAGGATATTTCAATTCTCTCCCAATATTTAGCACCCACCTACTTGAAATAACTGGTTTTTTCCTTTATTTTTTCTCTTATTTTTAAAGATTTTATTTATTTGTCAGAGAGAGAGAGAGAAAGAAAGAGCACAAAGCAAGGGGGAGCAGCAGAGGCAGAGGGAGAAGCAGGCTCCCCACTGAGCAAGGAGCCTGATGCGGGACTCCATCCAGGACCCTAGGATCATGACCTGAGCCGAAGGCAGATGTTTAACTGATTGAGCTACCCAGGCATCGTTTTTTTTTTTCCCCTTTAAAAACATAAAAGCAGACCCTTAAAAATTCTTAATTTAAATGGGTGATTATATATTTTTACATATTACATTATATTTTTTATATTTTTATATATATTATATATTAATTACCTGATGTTATTTGGATTTTATTGACACTATCTCCTCCTTATACAGAAAGTCTCTAACCATCCTAAACCTAAACTAAGTAAGGTTCATGAACCTTTTCAGCACATGTGGCAAATATTTTCTAGGAGGCACTGACCGAACACACTCAGAAAGCCTTTCAGTGCCAAGTTTTTCATTCACCCCTGTTACTATGGCCAGAGGGTTTTCACAAGCATAGGTATATCCAGCATACTGAGCATCACTTGTATGTATTTCAGGTCAAATAATGCTATCAACAGAACTTCATTTGTAGGTGAAGGATTTTACTTGGTCTTACTCATCTAGCAATATGATGAATTAAAATATTTATATATTTTATATATTTAAAATAATATGTATTTATTACTTAAAAATGTGTATTTAAAATCCAGCTGAGCCGTGCCAGGTGCTGGATTTTACAGGAAATAACAAGGATAGACAAACAGATCAAATGACTCTGGGGGAAGAATCAGCTCCAGAATGTGGGACACTCTATAAGAAAACACCTAAATTCTTCAAAAGGCACTAGAGGGAATTAGAACCAGTTAACCTGACAGTTAAAGAAAGAACAAAACTAATGGAACTGAGGCAAGAAAGGACTATAATTTATAGATATAGGTGGCCATTCATCTTGTGGTTTATAAAGAAAAGTATTGAACGTGGAGCCCATGTTTATTTCTCTCTTTGATATGACTTGTAAACTGCCCTGGGTTAAATCACTTTAATTTTTTCTGTCCCAAAATGAAAAAAGCAGATGAGGCTAATGTAGCTCCTTATATCCACATGAGACAAAGAAGTTGATGTGAATACAACATCTGCCTGTAACATTTGTGAGCCCATATTAAATGGTCTTGGGCCTTTGGATTGTTAAAAAAAAAAAAAGTTACTACAAACAAGACATTTAGATCTCTAAAGATTGAATTATCAAATATAAAATATAAGATAAAATAGATAAAATATTTAAAGAAAAATATCGGATAGTAAGTAAATGGGCCACAAAAAACATTAAAGTCAGGAATATATGAAAAATGGGGTGCCTGGGTGGATCAGTGGGTTAAAGTCTCCACCTTTGGCTCAGGTCATGATCCCAGTGTCCTGGGATCGAGGCCCGCACTGGACTCCCTGCTCATTGGGGAGCCTGCTTCCTCCTCTCTCTGCCTGCCTCTCTGCCTACTTGTTATCTCTCTCTCTCTCTCTCTCTCTCTCTGTCAGGCAAAAAAAAAAAAGGAATATATGAAAAATGGGCATTTAGAATTGAAAAATGTAATTTTTGAAATTAAAAGAAAAAACCTGAATGAACCAGTTATACAACAGATTAGACATAGCTAAAGACAGATTTAGTGAACATTGTGCTAAAGCCAAATAATTAGGTAGAATACAGCACAGGGAGGAAACAAAATGAAAGATGTGAAAGAGAAATTAAGCTACACAGGGGAGGGTGCCTGGGTGGCTC